>JAOPHQ010004019.1:50000-148410 GCA_030340625.1 Merluccius polli
CTATATATATATATTTATAGCGGTCATTTTAATAAAAATAATAAAAAAGGCTAAAATGGCAGCTTCGGAGACCCCCTGGTGGCTTTGGGGGCCCTATGCAATCGCATCGTCCGCCTATAGCGAGAAACGGCCCTGCCTAGCACTACAGATGGCCTACACATTTGTGTGATGACATTTGGTTGTTTCTTCTGTCTGTAGAGAAGAAGTAAACAAAATGTAGACAAAATAAATCTCACCGCGATTTGATTGCACTCTGAGGTCTGCAATCTATGCACTGGGCACTCGCTGTTAAACTGACGGATTAATTAATTGTTCGGTTAATCGTTCAAGTTTTCACAGGAGACGCCCCGTTCCCCCCCCCCCCGCAGCCGAGCACAAGCCGATTCAAAGCGAAGGAAACTATTATTACTATTTTCGATTAAACGTAATTATTTATTTTTTGCATGCTGCCGTGGCCAGGGGGGCGGCCGACCGGCCGTGAATTAGACCGACCGTTCGGGGAATCGCCTGTTTCCCCTGACGGCCGGTCCGACACTGTTTACAGCAAACAACGCAAATGTACCGCTGACAGAAACAAGTGGCGTGACAGAGAACACACGCGTCTCAATCGTTGCAGGATATCGACGCAGTGGCTGACACATACACAAAATGATTACGCTCTGATTGAGGATCGATTGGTTTCATTTTGATATACGTTGTAAATATAAATCCAGATTTGTGAAAACTAAAGTGACAGTGTTTTAAAAATGTAGTTACTGTAAGAGTACAGATATTTTCTATAAACTGTAGCAGAGACAAAGTCAAAAGTCTCCGAAATGAAATATATTTAAGTTAAGTACAGATACGTTAAAAATGAAGGCTTTCCAAAATGACCGGTTTAAAGTTACTTTGACGACTTAAAAATATTTTTTTAATTAAATCGTGATGACTGTATCATTGTTGTGTGTTGTCACCTGCTGCTCAGTGCCACATCAATGTTTCAATTAGAGGCCCACTCCCACTAAACTACCATGACCAATTATTAGATTAAAGTTACTTTCCATCGTTAAAAATAGGCCCCAGCGTAATGACATTGCCATGTTCTCTCTACCACTGGATAAATGACTTATTTTCAATCATTAGGTGTAATTAGTGAAACACATTTAGAACTAGATGGAGTGCCTTCCCTCCTTCTCCCTCTATCTCTGTCTCTCACCCACCGCCTCTCTCTCTTTCTCTCTCTTCTGGGGACCATGCCTTCTTAAGTAATGTAATTGCAGACACCGGTTGAATACTGAGCCTCACACCCCTAGTCTGCTTGGCAGACATGACCTAGTATATGGGGGTATATACATATATATATATATATATATATATATATATATATATATATATATATATACTGTATATACAGTATATATATAATCCACTCCGACGGGTGTATGTATCGAAAAATAATGCAAACCCCCTCCGTGAAGTGCGTTATTTTTCGATACATGCACACCTCGTAGTGGATTATCCCGCTTATACCATGGCCACTTGCAAATCTATAAGGGTGTTGATTCATATTTTGGGGTAATTCTGTCTCAAAATTACAACTTTTAGCTCACACTACTTTTTGTGTTCCTGGAAACAAACGGCAAATAACCGGAGAAAAATATATATGGGTCTGACTAATGCCTCATGTCAGTTAACATGAGATTCATATGGAATGCAGACGTTAGCTTATTACTCCAGTAAATAGAGACAACCTTAGTAACGACACGGCAACGTTACCTTATTACTCCAGTAAATAGATGATCTTAGTAACGACATGGCAACGTTACCTTATTACTCCAGTAAATAGATGATCTTAGTAACGACACGGCAACGTTACCTTATTACTCCAGTAAATAGATGATCTTAGTAACGACATGGCAACGTTACCTTATTACTCCAGTAAATAGAGACGATCTTAGTAATGACATGGCAACATTACCTTATTACTCCAGTAAATAGATGATCTTAGTAACGACATGGCAACGTTACCTTATTACTCCAGTAAATAGAGACGATCTTAGTAACGACACGGCAACGTTACCTTATTACTCCAGTAAATAGATGATCTTAGTAACGACATGGCAACGTTACCTTATTACTCCAGTAAATAGAGACGATCTTAGTAACGACACGGCAACGTTACCTTATTACTCCAGTAAATAGATGATCTTAGTAACGACATGGCAACGTTACCTTATTACTCCAGTAAATAGAGACGATCTTAGTAACGACATGGCAACGTTACCTTATTACTCCAGTAAATAGAGATGATCTTAGTAATGACATGGCAACGTTACCTTATTACTCCAGTAAATAGAGACGACCTTAGTATATATATATATATATATATATATATATATATATATATATATATATATATATATATACCTAGAGTATAGTTTGTTTAATGGCCCACACCTGTATTGGACAGCACTATCTCTACACCATGAAACTTTTCCAGTCCACTTTATCGTTTGACTAATTCATGACACAAAGAAGCGACTTAAAAATAACCCCACCTGCTCCTCTACACAGTGCACCCCCGCCCCCAACAAAAAACAACAACAACAAAACAACCAAACCAGACGACTGGAAGAAGAAAAAAATAACATGCGCTTCCCCCTGCGACAGCCCGCAATGGGCAACCACACACTTGTGTCTTTCTCCTCCCTCCAGCGCTGGGCCTCTGGGTGTGCACTGACCTTCATGTCACTCCCCCCACCCCCCCCCCCCAAAACACACACACCACACACTCATACCACCACCACCACCACCACCACCACCACTACCACCAGCTCCCTCACCTGGGGAGTAGGGGAGAGATAGAGAGAGAGAGAGAGAGAGAGAGAGAGTGAGAGAGAGAGTGTGTGAGAGAGAGAGAGTGAGAGAGAGAGAGTGAGAGAGAGAGAGAGAGAGAGAGAGAGAGAGAGAGAGAGAGAGAGAGAGAGAGAGAAAGAGAAAGAAAAACGACTCCCCTGGCTAATCCTTTAATCAGCCTCCTTTATAGAGGGCCAATCATGGAAAGAGCAGCCAAGTACATCCCAAACCACTTGGTTACTCAGTGACTTAGAGAGCCTGGCTTGCTTTTTCTTTTCTATTGCATTGAATTTTTCATTTTTTTCATGCCCAGCTCTTATCGTCCAGAGTGATTGAGTGGTCCGTTTTTAAACCTTGTAGTCCATTTTGAACATTTTGACCTTGATAAGAATGCTACTTCTACAGCGCTCCGGTGAATTCGATTGACATGTTTTCGCTGTTTCGTATCTCACTCAGGCGAAGGTTACGTTCTCTATGGTAAATGGACGGCATTTATACAGCGCTTTTCAGACCCGTTGGCGCTCAAAGCGCTTTACAATTGTTGCCTCACATTCGCCCCCTTCATACACACATTCGCACACACACACACACACACACACACACACACACACACACACACAGACGGCGGTGTCAACCATGGTCATCTGGGGGGGGGGGGGGGGGCAGTTAGGGTGAGGGGCCGGGGATCAAACCATCAACCTTTCGGTTGCCAGACGACCCGCTCTACCTCCTGAGCGACCGCCGCGTCGCCGTACTTCGTAATTCAAACATTAAATATTCCCCGGCCGTGCCAGACACAAACGCTGTCTAAAATAGATCACTCCGAAACGCTGATTAACAACTGCATAATAATTAAAACGCTGAAATGTCGCCGCTAATTTGCCTGGGTTAAAAACCGTCCCGTAAACTCGTCTATCACTCTCGACTTAAATGACGGTGACTTAATTCTCTTATCTCATCTCGCCGCGTTTTCTCCAGAGCGCTTCCACGTGTACCTGATGCCGACGCCCAACCTGGACATCTACGGCGAGTGCACCATGCAGATCACCCACGAGAACATCTACCTGTGGGACGTGCACAACGCCCGCGTCAAGCTGGTCATGTGGCCGCTCAGCTCCCTGCGCCGATACGGCCGAGACTCCACCTGGTTCACCTTCGAGTCTGGGAGGTAGTGGAAACTGTTTGGTTTTGGTTTGGGTTTCGTTTGGTTCAGCTCAGCTTAACTTAGTTCAGCGTCGTCTACTTAGATGAGCTTATTTTTGACCTTAGTGTATCTTTACCTTAGCTTTTCTTGGTCGTAGTTTAGTTCAGGGCATCTTATCTAAGCTCAGTTCATGCACGTTTTATTTCAATTTGCATTCATCATCTGACCACATTGGGGTGTGTCTGAGTGTAAGGACGTGTAATGAAAATGTATACCATTGTACGCCAACTGTGTACAAAGTGACAACATTAAATCAGCTTGATCAGATGATTTATTGCTACTTGACGGTGACAGCTTTCCCTCCTATCTGACCATATTAGGGCATGTTAAGTGGCTGTTTGTCGTGTGTAATGATGTGTAATAACAAGTGTACAGCTGGTATAGCAAAAATAATTTCTAGTATAGCAGAGATTCTAGAATAGCAAATTTTTAAAAAATTGCCACAGAGACCTTCAAGGAGGGGGTTTGTGTGTGTGCGTGTGTGTGTGTGCGCATGTGTGTATTTATTAACATCAATTTGCACTTCAACATGTGTATCCAGCTGTCAATTTTTGTTAATCAGCAGAGCATGATCAAAGTCTCTCTCCCCCCCACCCCCCTTGTCGCTCTCTCTCCTTCTCTCTCTCTCTCTCTCTCTCTCTCTCTCTCTCTCTCTCTCTCCCCCACCCCTGCCTCCACTCTCTCTATCTTGGTCTCTCTCATACTCTCTCTCCCTCCCTACTGGTGGGGGCGGGGGGGCAGGATGTGTGACACGGGCGAAGGGCTGTTCACCTTCCAGACGCGGGAGGGCGAGATGATCTACCAGCGGGTGCACTCGGCCACGCTGTCCATCGCCCAGCAGCACGAGCGGATGATGGAGGAGATGGAGAAGAGCTCCCAGGTCAGAGTCCCCACAAACAGTGTGTGTGTGTGTGTGTGTGTGTGTGCTTGGCCAAAGTGTTTCCCCAGGTCAGTCCCCACAAACATATAGAGAGTGAAATGTGTGTGTGTGCTTGGTTAAAGTGTTTCCCAGGACTGCGTGGTCCTCACAAGAATAGGAGAGTGAGGAGAGAGTGTGTGTGTGCGAGAGAGAAAGAGAGAGAGAGAGAGAGAGAGGCATCATGCAACTCAGTGCAACAAACAGAATGTGGCCTTTACTGCTATCGCTGCTGTCGACGCTGGGTCCCACAGGGTCCAAGACCCAGCAGCTGTGAGTCCACACGAGTTGCGAGTGTGTGTGTGTGTGTGTGTGTGTGTGTGTGTGTGTCTGTGTCTAAAAAACATTTGTTGTACGCCAACTGTGTACAAAGTGGTGAAATTAAATCAGGAAGGAAGTAGTTGTTAAGTACTTTGATTAGATGATATATTGCTACTTGCTGGTATTAAAGATAGCTTTCCCTCCGATTGTTCGGCAGAGGACACGTTTAAATATTCTGTACACGCTGTTATTAGAAAATGCTGAGCGCCAACAGTAATAAATTACTTTACCTGCCGGTGCCGTGCATGCACAAACACACACACACAAACATACAGTTAGGATATTACTTGTAGCCGGTTGTTTTTGCTCTATTTCCCCAAGTGGACTGGACTGGAGCAGGGGCCAGTCATGACAGCTCATAGTTATAACCTCCGTTGCCCATTCTGACTGCTTTACTGCCTTTAATTGCTTGCTTGTTCATTCGTTTTGTTTGTTCCCCCCCTCCTTCCTTCCTTCCTTCCTTCCTTCCTTCCTTCCTTCCTTCCTTCCTTCCTTCCTTCCTTCCTTCCTTCCTTCCTTCCATCCATCCCTCCCTTCCTTCCTTCCTTCCTTCCTTCCTCCCCTCATCATCATCTCCACATTGTATTCATGCAGTCCTGCATTGTGCCTGATGGGTCTTGACCATATGGGCGTATGGTCACGCATCGCCGACCTCCGGCGTGTGGGAGGTGTTCCAAGCGGCGGGGTTTGAACCCCTGCGCTGGAGCGCACTGCAGGACGCTACATGGGGGGCTGACCATTTATAGGACCCACTATGGGGAATTATACTAACTGTTAATTATCTCTCTCTCTCTCTCTCTCTGTCTCTCTCTGTCTCTCTCTCTCTCTCTCTCTAAATGCGTTTTAAGTCGATGCAGCAGGGAATACTTAAGGAAACGCAAAGGCACGTTGCACCTCGAAATGCGCAGCCATCACCTCCATCATCATTCCCAGATCCAACCCCAGCAGCTCCGCATTCAACTCGGCAACAAAGCCCGTCAATCACATGCGCTTTTATTTTGAAGTTTCGACTTTCATACCTAAAAATAGTGTCTCCCGTGTGAGGCGCCTGCCTGCGACTGCTGAGTGTGTGAGAACGCAGCGTTAATGTGAATTCATTTCATGTCTTTTCTTCCTTTCAGATCCACTCCAGGGAGATGCTCACCAAGTCCATCTCGCTGCCACGCAGTGCCTACTGGCAGCACATCACCAGGCAGAACAGCGTGGGAGACCTGTACAGATACCAAGGTACAGACACACAGACAGACAGACGGACGATGATGATGAGCATAGCCGCTGCGTCAGCACAACCCCGCCCCCTCCCCCTCCCCTCCCCTCCCCTCCACTCCTTCCCCTACTCCCCTTGCTCGTGTCGCCGGTTCTGTGATGGTCCGTACTGTGAAAGAATCGGAGCACAGCGAGAGGCGAGGGTGAAGAGAAGAGGGAGGGAGGAAGGGTGTGTGTGTGTGTGTGTGTGTGTGTGCGCGCGTGTGCGTGTTATGCTATAGCAGTCAAGCACAGCGGTGGGTGTCCTTTGTGTTCACTTGTCACATACATACAAGAATACTGTGTGTGTGTGTGTGTGTGTGTGTGTGTACCTGGTGTGTATGTGTGTGCACCTTGGTGCATGCGCGCATACCTGTTTGTGTGTATGCTTGCATGCGTGCCTGTGTGCGCGTTTCTACAGGTTTGCCTGTGCATACGTGTGTGTGTGCGCACGCGCGTGTGTGTGTGTGTGTGTACACATGTTTGCCTGTGTGTGTGTGTACATGACGAGCTATAGAGCAGAGGCGTGGAGGTGCTCAGTGGGGCTGATGAGATTATGGTCTGTCCACGGTATTAGTTGATTAGTGGTCTTATCTAAGGGGATTACGCTTCCTCTTGGCTGCCACTGATAAAGCAAATTAGCGCGCGCCGCAGAGATGAAAGCGCGCGCTACATCACCCTTTTCCTTTCGACTAGTCAAGCTTAATTCCTTTTTTATTTATTCTTTTCGTCATCGTTTCACCGCGGCGCCGATAAGCCTGAGAAGCAAGCGCCCGGCCGGTTAACCATTTTCTGACTCATCATCAACAACAACAACAGCAGCAGCAGTAGTAGCAGCAGCAGCAGCAGCACACCAAGCGTGACACGCTGTCAGGAGCAGCAGAAGAAGAACAGTGCACGTACTTTCAGGGCGAGTTCCCGGGTCATTATCTGTGAGCCGGTGCACCGCGGTCCTCCTCCAGACGAAACGAGAAATAAATAAATAAATAAATAAAAAAGACCTTCCGCTTCCCAAACTCCGGGGCGAGCCGAGGGGCTTCCACATCATCCATCACCTTGACAACGCTACACCCACACACACACACACACCGCCGCCGCGCGTCCGTCCGTCACGGAACGAACCGCCACCCCTCCTTGCCTTACACGCGCACGCACGCACACACACGCACACACACACACACACACACACACACTTCTTGTGTCCTCTCCAATACACACTGTACAGCCCCCACCTTCTTCCCCATGAATAAATTGGAACACATCGTTGTGCTTGAGGACAAAGCGAAGGATCTCTCTCGGCCACACTGGTGGGGGGGGGGCGGGGCGGGGCGGGGCGGGGCGGCGGCGGGTGGGTTGGGGAAAGAAAGGGAGAATAAGACAAGTGGCTTCAAACGCTGCCGGTCTGCTCATAAACATGGCAGGGCCTTATCTCTGTATCGATCCCTTATCGGCAAGAAGTAGCTCCACCCCCCACGACCCGGCCGCGGGCGTTATATCGAGTCCTGCTCCTACTGGAAGCACGCAGGGAAAGACGGCGCACAAACACAAACAAACAAACAAACAAACAAGCAAACAAAGAAGCATAATGCATGTGGATATGCGCTGTATTTATTGACTTGTCTTTGCGAAGGATTGTTTCGTTTATTGATTTTGCTAATGTTTTGTTGTAACCTTTGTCGGCTAAAGTGAACGCAAAAAAAAAGAAAAGTGCGACGAATTATAATGCGTGCCGAGGAATATCAGAGTCTCGCTTACGCGGTGGATGTGAACAGATGTGTGCAAAAACGGTGTAAACGTACGAACGAATGCGACGCGGCGTCTGGACTGTCGGCTGACTCTCTCGGCCTATCGCTCTCTCGCTCCGTACGTGACGGCTTATCCAATCAGCAGCCGGTGAAGTTTGCTGAGTCATGGATCGGTTGGTGTTCAAACACCCGGGGAATAATTAAGAAACACTTCTGTCCTCCGTCGGGGTCCGTTGCTTTGTTTTCATTTTTTAATGTTGACAGGGCAGAGCGCTGGAAATCAATTATTTTTTTCTTCTATTATTTTGGAGAATAATTTTCTACCAAAACATATTTTGTTAGGATGTCATTAATTTTTTTGAAGAGCGGGGGGGGGGGGGGGGCTCTTTCTATGGCACTGTAAACTTAGACGCTGCATTATTAACATTGTAATTTGACACCGACCGTTCGTCATAGTCTGAACGATGAAAACAAACGCTGGCTGTTTCGGACGTGCTGCCTGTACATCGTCAGGCGGACGATCTGCACGTGTAATTCTGTTGGCTGGCTTCATTGGTTCGCTTATGTCCATGGACTCTTTCTAGGGCTTTGTTTCCTGAGAGCCAAGGAAAGGAATAAGTGCACTTTGCAGTATGATCACCGCGGTCCGAAATGGTTCTCAGTAATCAACTTTTTCAATGTCGTGAAATCACAATCAGGGTATTTTTTTGTTTTTTTGCTGGGGGGGGGGGGGGGGTGCAGGGGGGGGGGGGGCTATTTTCTACCACTCTTTACTCACCAGCCTGTGAATCTCCAATTCTCTCCTTCACCCTAACTGCCTGGCGCGCTCTCTCTCTCTTTCTAGCTCTCTCGCCCTTATCGACTCGGTGATACAGTGCTGTATGATTAGCAATTCAAATAGGACAGAGCGTTGCTCTTACTTCCATCGACAGGGGGCTGCTGGTGTGTGTGTGTGTGTGTGTGTGTGTGTGACAGGGTGATTGAAAAGGTTGATAAACACGACGCTATCGGCAACAAGTCACTCACTGGATACTCTCGGGCTACGGGGGAATCTGGCTGGTTACTCTGGATGGCATACAAAAAAATGTTCCTCCAACTCCTGATCATAGATAAAAAATCTAAATAAATCTCAACTGAAATCTGGCAGCGGTATCCGAGCGCCTTTCTGCATGGTGCTCCTTTATCTCCCAGATAAAGCTTTTTTTTTTTTTTTTACTTGGCAGTTGGGTCTTTTTCATAATTGTATGATTCTTCCTGGGCCGCGTTGAAGTGCTTACATAACGCCGTACTTTGCGGTGAACGATATAAGGCTCTGTGGGTTAGCGCCCTTCATCCTGCCTCTCAAGTGTACACAGGTGCTTGTGTGAGTGCGTGCTTGCGTGTGCGTGTATTTGTTTGCATAGGCTCACGCGTGCACGCACTCAATGGAGAATAGAAGAAAAAAAACATGTGCAGAAACACGCGGGGACCAAACCCATGCGTGCATAGACAGTGTGTGTGTGTGTGTGTGTGTGTGTGTATGTTTGTATGTGTTTGTACACACGCGGTCAAATTGAATGGTGTAGGACAAAAATAACAAGCACACACAGGTACCTGCCCTTACGTGTGTGTGTGTGTGTGTGTGTGTGTGTGTGCACACGTGTGCACGCACTCCGGTCCTGCAGCTGCCACCCTGGGCCAGATAGGGTGACACAACCTTCCCTGATAATGAAAAGCTAGTGACGAATCACTGTCTGTTTCTCACGGGGAGTCGACAGCACGTCTCCCCTCGCTCCCTCCCTCTGCTATTCTTCTTCTTTATGTGTGTGTGTGTGTGTGTGTGTGTGTGTGTGTGTGTGTGTGTCTTAGCTTCGGGGGGGGGGGGGGGGGGGGGGGCGGGGAAGATGCAAGGGTACATGTCTGTTCTGTGTTCAGGTGTGTGTGTGTGTGTGTGTGTGTGTGTGTGTGTGTGTGAAATGGAGCAGGGGGGCATCTCCTGCTCATCTACAGTGTGGCTCTCGCCAGGGCTCTCACATTACACAGAGAGCAGCGCTGTTTGAGAGCGAAGAGAAGGAGGTGTTTGTGGTGGTGGTGATGATGGTGGTGGTGGTGACGATGATGATGATGATGATGATGATGATGATGATGATGATGATGGATAAGATCTAGCGGTCATCCCAGTCCAAGCTCAGGGCCCTCAGAGTTGTTGTTTTTTCCCCCTCCTTTTTCTTCTTCTTTCCAAACTGGCACCAGGGTGAGAGAAGGAGGGAATTGTCCTGGCAGAGAGATGAGAGCAGGATATGTCTGGATGCACACACTGGTCGTTGCAGCAATCTATTAAGGCCTGGGAGAGAAAGAGGGGGCGGGGGGGGGGGAAATGTCCTTTTTAACCTGCACAGCCTCAGCTCTTTCGCTGCTGGTGTTTTTTTTTTTTTTTTTAAACCTTTCTTCTTGCTCTCTGGAGTGCAGCGTGGACTGCAGCGGGGGCCACAGAGCTGGAAGATATTCAGTTCAAATCTGACGTCCCGGAGTCCAAGCTCATTGCCCCTATTTTAAAGGAAAGGGAGGTGGGACACAGTCCCACCTGCATAGGGAACATGTGTGTGTGTGTGTGTGTGTGTCCTGCCTTGCTTTCATTGAAGGCATTTGGACCGGTGCTACTGGCGTGCGCCCCACACACACACACACACACACACACACCCCATTAAGGACTCATGTGGCATTCGAGGTATTGGCGACGTCGCTCTACACACACAGACACACACACACACACACACACACACACAGAAGCACAATGCGTGTCTCATTGTGTGCGAGTACTCTGTGCCTCTTATTATAATGAGAGGCGCAGCATGCCATAATGTAAGGCATGCTGGCAGACTATATCTGTACTATATCATTTACTGGAAAGAAAACTGATGGCTGATCACAACCACAGCAGCAGCAGCAGCAGCTGAGGGAGGGACCCAGAATAGTTTAAAAGGCCTCTTGGGCTCCATGTGTTACAGGTTATTTAAAGAGTGACTTCTAATATGTTCGTTAAATGAGCTTTGTGTTGACAAGATTACAATGAATTGACAAAGCCCCCCCCCCCCCATCACCCTGGAGAGCAGGTAGTTGGTTCTGGCCGGCCGCCTCAGGATTGATTACAGTATTGTGTGGCCGGAATTATTGATCGATCCCCGCAGCCGTGCCGCGGTTGTTGCGTAATCAGCTACGTAGCTTATAGCGCCCGCCGCATCCCCTTTATCCTGCACCTCTGGGCCGCACAACCCCCCCCCCCCCCCCCCCCCCGAGGACACGTGTAGTGAATGAAGAGGCGTGTTGTACAGAGCAAATCCTTTATACGCCCCTTGCTCTCTTGGGCTACCAAGATTAATACGAACTGCAGAACAAATTAAACAATTCATTTGAATTAAGAGAGCGAGCGAGCGGGGTGGAGAGAGGTGGTGGTGTGACTGCAGGCGATGGATTACTACACAATGGAAGAAGGGGTTTTACACAAGCCATAAGGTTCGGTTGGTCTTCTGCTGTGTGTCGCCAGATATGAGCCTACACACAGACGCATACGAGCCCCCCCCCCCCCCCCCCCCGCCGCCGCCTGCATCAAACGATTCAAGGTTTATTTTTAATTGAGCACAGCTGTGCTATACATTAGTGTTAGATGTCGCAGTTGTATATAAGCAGAGGGTGTAGCTAAGCAACAGCTGAAATACAATTTCATGATTTGGCTGTTGCTTAAAGAAAAAAAAAAGGAAAAAAAAAGGCTCATTAACCAACAGATTGGACCAAAGTGGATTTGTTCTCTGAGCATTTTCACATTTTTTAAAGTCAATTATTTTAAAAAACACAAAAGAAAATATGGCAGTGCAATACAAACTGCTTTCTAATGATCACAAAGTATTGAAGTGCTTTTTTCCCCTGTTCTTGCCAGGAACCAGCATGACAATGACCCTCATCCCCCGGGCGCAGACATTTCCAAGCTTCCTCTCTGATGAGCTGCAGGATGACAACAGCCCACGCCAAGCGGAGGCGCTGTCGCCCTCCAGTGGCTATGAATCCAGTTGCAGCGCCGGGCTGCGACAATGACATGCAATGCCATTAACCAACCTGGACACTTTTGCTCTACCACTTTAGAGAGGATATATATATATATATATATATATATATATATATATATATATATATATGGTGTGACATGTGTGAAAAAAATAGTGTCAAATTTATGGAGGAGCGGTAGCCTACACACGATTGAAAGGATGGTACCTCTGTGTTCGTTAACAGCGGTTGCATCAGATATTGCACCAAAAACCCACTTCATGTAGTCAGTGACTAGTTATGTTAATCATTCTATTCATGAAAAACATCATACCATTTTCCCCAAATTAAAATTGACGATTTTAAAAAGGTACGGGAAGACACAAAATGTGCAGACGAACCGATAAATGAGTCATTAACATACTGCACTGGATTCCCGCCAAAAATGTGGAGCCCCATAATTTATAATTGGGCCTTTTGCTCGCATGACTAGAAAGCACAGTTTATGGTTTCAGTTAAAAGGTGTGGATAATGGATATGCTAGACCCCCACACCCCTCAACCACACTGTTTTGGCCTAAAAACGTTTTTAGCATTCGTTTGGCTGCCAGGCTCCCGCCAGCCTCAGACCCAGTGAGCGAGCTCGTCAGTCGGGGACGCGGTGCGCAGGGCGGAGAGGCCAATGCTCCTCAGCTGCCCAACACCAGGAGGATTTCCAGCAGCTAAGCAGATTGCTAATTTCTGCATTTATTTCTCCTCACATTCCAAATTTGCTTCATTAATGTGAACAATATTACTCGTCTACATAGTAAATGGCTTAAGAACAGGCAACAGCACTGACAATATCAAACCGAGACGGGAGATAACTTGGTTATTCCCATGGATGATGGCGCTTATGGTTTTTACCACCAGAATTCGATTTGCCCTCCTGTTCATTATACCGCCCTAACAATATAGAGGGTAAACATCACATTGTTGAATTAACATCCTAAACTTGTTGAACATACTCGAATACATGTCTTTTTTGTTTTTGAATCGTTGAATCTAGTTCTCATCAAGTGAATACCAGGGGTCCCTCATGTTCCCGCGGCCCCTTGTCACATGAAACGTCTTTACGTCAAGAGTAAGAAGTGCCTTCCTCCGTAGACCGCAGAGTGTGAGCCCTGACCAAAGCCTCGACTTTGGGCCTCCAGTTTACCATTGCGAATGGGACAGGTTTATTTATCTTTTTTTGTACCTCATACCTTTATTTAGAAAAGATACATTTTGTTTGAGATTCAGGTGTGCCATGCTGTGTGTGACACCGTTAAGCCAGTCATTAGAAATCTTTAAAACAAGAAAAGAAAAGTTGGGCTTAAACCTGTGCTATGTAACTTTTTCATTGTAGCCATCACTTGTTTAAAATTGTGATTTTTCCTTTTTGTCCACAGACCAGATTTAGTGGAGGATGGTGGATGGGTTTCATCCTTTAAAAAAACGGTTGCATAGTGAAGGTTTACGCTGCGGTTACCGTTTTCAAATACTTCGTCAAGGCTTTTGAAATGCTGCCTTGTAAAAAAAAACTAAAAAAACGAACAAGTGATTTTAAATCACTTGTTCAGAAATGCTTTGAGTCGAAGACTGAAAAAGAAGACAATCAGCTTGAGGGGATGAACGTCAACACAGTCCAAACTGTCACACTTGATCACTTAATTTATTCAATTAACCGTTTTTTTGGTTTGGGGTTCAATGTTTTGCTAAGTAATGAGGACACAATTCTGGTAGAACTTGACATGTATATTTAAACACTAGTTATACGCTCATTATAAAATTGGTTTGTTTGATAGCCTACATTGCGGCAAGAATAAATCAGACGTTGCTTTTCCATCCACAGAGACAAAGTGCCCTTCTATGAAAGGCTACTAATATATAGTATTAGACACCAAGTCATGTGGGACAGACTATCGTAGCGAGGTGATATTTCTGCACCATTTGTCTCATGTCAACAGATGGACGATTAAAAAACTAAAATGTAACCTAGCTCTAGTGAGATACTACTGAAAAGACTGAAGGAATTCCTAGTCGTTTGTCATTTGTTGTTCCTCGTTTGTGTGCGTTTAAGTTAAAAAGTAGCCATGTGTAAAACTCCCTTTGTTTGATGTAGATATGCACTTAAGATTACTTATCATTTACATTCTTGTTATGATTGTTTGTATGAAAAAAAAAAAAAGGTCAACTACACTTTTGTGTTACTGTTGTAATCTATGTTATTAGCACTTTGAACTTGAGTGTGGGGTTAAAATTTTCACTCACTAAATGTACATATGCAATGTTTTTGGAGAATAAAAATGAATGTTCTGAATGGTTTCCAATTCTTCAACGACACAAGAAGCCACAGCAGTGTCTACATGTAGTATCCGATAGCATCCCTAATCAAATCAAATAAAAATCAGCTAATCGAGGATGTTTGACTCCCAGTCAGGGATCGTCAGGCAAGACGGATACCGCAAACCAATCAGGGAAGATATGCCCTCGTGAAAATGAGCCAATATACTAAAATAGCATTTCACTCAAATCACTGGGGATGGCTATATGGCATTTCTGACAAATGACTCAAAATATAGCGCCATGGAAAGTATGGACTTTACTTGCATCCATGTACACACACCAATAGATCTGCACAACATGGGCTCCATGCCATAAAGGGCGTCGCATCAAATGACGTCACCTCAGTATACACAAGTCTAGACAAATGTAATGAGGTCACTGGTCCCGTAGACAGTGCAGATCAACTTATTCTCTGTATATTTCCGATGCGCTGTAGGATTGATGCAAAAATGTAAGTCTGTTTCACATTGTATACATTTGTGCTGGAGGATTTATTAGACAGTTTGATATCCTAATGTAAATGATAACAGCCCATGCTAAATAAATGGCAATACATTGAAGACTGACAAC
This sequence comes from Merluccius polli, assembly GCA_030340625.1. Taxonomy (NCBI): domain Eukaryota; kingdom Metazoa; phylum Chordata; class Actinopteri; order Gadiformes; family Merlucciidae; genus Merluccius; species Merluccius polli. Next base: position 65,220 of record JAOPHQ010004019.1, read on the forward strand.
CTCAAGTTAAAATATTTCAAACCACTCATTATCTTCAGACTATAAAGCTGCCTACTGCTGTCACTACAGTGATCAACAAAAGGACCGTTATAGCCGCCACCAACACTTGTCGTCACCGACCGATAACAAAATGGCCTTTATCCAACCAGGGGAAACCACAGGGGGCACTAAGTTCATTCCACCCACAGAGGAGCACAATGAGGTGAATGCAGTTCCCCCCCCACCTCCGTATTCATAAAGGGGATATCCAAGGTAATACAACCGTATACAAGTCTTAAATGTGATAAGACTTAAGGTACTTTTGACTGTACATCCCCCTCGCTCCAGGACGGGGATCAGGCAGTCTGGGGATCTGCATGAGATCTCTCCTTCTAGTCTAGGAGAGACCTCAGTGTTGGACCACCATGGGAAGGAGAGGATTTTTCAGTATTTACATGAGAATATTATGAATATTTAACGGCCAGACAAATTATTATTGTCATACTGAAAGCATCCTGAGATCTTAATTACCAGTCCCTTCTGTATGCAGCCAGTATGGTTTTAGTTGTGCCTCTAGTGTCAAAGAAACATTTTTTCCCCCCAAAAAAACAACCCTGTATAAATCCTATCGTACATATGACATTTTGAAAGTTTGTACGCACAAAAAAGTTGGGATTAATCAAGCGGTCTTAGGCTTGTCGTACCCAAACCGGTGCACAATTTCCCTTGATAAATACCGGTTGTTGTAAATCAGGGATTCCCAAAGTGTGGTGCGCGCTCCCCCAGGGGTGCGCGAGCTGCCACCAGGGGGTGCGCGAGAGGAAAAATGTAATGGCGGTCTGGTGTAATATTACACAATTACAGTGCTGTTTTTTAAGTGGGATTTTTCCATACAATAAAAAAACATGATTATAGCATTATATTGAAACTTTGTTGATGTTGTTACTGTCATGCGTGTTGTGGTTATTGGCGCATGATTAAACATGAGTCTTTATATGGCGATAAAACAAAGCTTTGTTGCGTTTTTTTTTTGTTGCGTTTTTTTGAAGTGGGGATTGGGGGTGCGCCAACCCGGTTGGGATGTAGAAGGGGGTGCGCAGGAAAAAAAGTTTGGGAACCGCTGTTGTAAATCCTTATGATCGTGCCCGCTTAGCTCATTACCATACATTTACACCCATAAATTACCATATATGGTCACAAAACTAATATAACAAAATGGAAATGGACGATTAAATTGTTGAATGGATTGGAAGAGTGAACGGGAAAATCCAAAGAATAAATAAAGAAAATAAATGTACCACATAGTGAAATGTAAGTTCTTGTGACAGAAGTTCAGCCAAAGTAGAGGACACTTCTTGGTACACTTGCTGCTGTGCTTTCTTCTTAACTAATAATGTGGCATGGGAGCGAGTGTCCCTCTCCCCCGCAGTAGCCTATCAGAGACAGACACAACATGCTTACTTCATCTTACGCAGCCATCAGCCCCCACCACATCCTCTAACAATGTGAGACCAGCCCCTACCATATCCTCTAACAACACTAAGATCAGCCCCCCCACCACATCCTCTAATAACACTAGATCAGCCATTGCACATGCGCACCTCCAAAAGCTTCCCTAATTTTTATTTTGAGTTTCATTACTTTTGTTGAAAATCATGTTACTCTCTGGGGAAGTTGGTCAAAAGCATTAACTAGTCATGTTTGCAATGTCTTTCTTGTGATTCTCCTTTTCACTCCACCGCTTGCTGTGCGTACGCATGGTCAGACCCTGTGCGTACATTTTCCTCCTAAAGTACGCACGCATTTTCCAGCCAAGAACAAATGGATAAATCCCACGTTTTGTCGAAAAACTGCGTACGCATGGTTTACGAACAGATTTCTTTGTACGCAGCTTTGATAAATGAGGGCCCTGGTCTTCCACCCGCCCGCCCCAGTCCTGGATTTCAAAGATGCATTTGCTTTACAAACTCCATCATTGTACACACAAACTGGTGTCGAGGGGGCCTTCGGCGACGTTGGCGTCCTGGAGAGACACATGGCAACTCCAAGTGTTCTTGGTGGGTTCCTGAGGGCAGCGTCTGCAGACGGCGCGGTGCCGTTCTCCAGCGAGAAGGCCATCGGTTCCTCATGGTTGAACGTGAAGCCCTTCCAACGGTGCCAGAAAGGGCGTCTTGGCAAGAAGACTCACTTGGCGATGTTAACCAAACAAGCCATTGACGAACTGTGCAGTACACGCCAATACCAGTGGTAAGCGGCCCATACCAAGAGCACCCCACCAGAGGTAGGGCCCCCCATTGCAAATGCAGCATTGCACCCAACCCAGCGGTGTTCGCCAACCAAAGACAAGCCGTTGACCAACTGGGTAGTACACGTCAACACCGTCGTGCGTGTACTACCGCGTTTGCCTCACTGGGTCTATGACTCCGCTTCGATTCATTTAGAAAGAGAAACTGCGTTGTGGCCGGTTTTTCACAGCATTTCCAACAAAACACACTTGCCAGACCACACATTTCGCACCACAAAAATGACGTCACCTTGTGATCTGGGGGCTTTCGTCTTTAGTCGACCCTAGTTCACACAACACAACGTATACGCCACAACACACTGCACACGAGCTACAACCAGCAAAGCCTTGTTGAATGGCGAGGAAAATGCATGTAAAATTTCTAGCATGCGTCTGCGTGCGAGGAGATAAGGACACCCACAACAATATGGCTAACCTTATGGCAAACAGCAGACCAAGGGTCATGGGTCAAAATCGGGCGACTAACCGCGGTGTTGCCCGTTGAAGCCAATTTGTCAGGACAGGTTCAGCTTGTCAGGACAGGTTCAGTTTGTCAGGACAGGTTCAGTCAAAAAGCACACAAACAAATGGCTTTTTCTTTGGGCTGCGTACGATGTCAACGTTATAGTTTGGGGCTATAGGGATTAGGCCTATATATTATTTTTTTGTCTAATATTTAATCTATTTACTTTAAAAACAGAAATCTAGCTTTATTTGAAACCAGTACTCGGTAATCAAACCCACATGTTCACTTGTTCAACTAATTTATTTTCAGTCTTGGCTATGGCCCATTGTAGAATAGGCCTACAATCAAGCCATACAAAACATTTCAAAGAGACAGTTAACATTGTTGATGCAACACTTGATGAACATAAACAACATAGTATTGAACATATAATATAAATAATTGGGGTACATATATATCCATCTCCTTGGCTGTCAAAGCCGTTGCCTGAAGATTCTTCGTCCGCCACATTGCTGGCTATATAACCTTGGATCCAACAGGCCTACTATGTTATGTTACGCTTGTAACACCCCCCCCCCCCCCCCCCGTCAACAATCGCAGAGGCACAAAAAAAATATTTGCACCGGGGCCCATCATCATGACGTTACGCCACTGATATGAAGTGAAAGGTTTGAACTTGTATGCCATCAAGACCTAAGATATTCATTTAAAGTCTGATGTTTTACGTTACTACATGCATTTTTTATTCGTTTAAACCCTTACGAATTACTACAGCATGAAATCTGCTTTACATTGGGTCAGGGAGTTTTTCAGATCTGGACATTTTAACTGCGATGATCATTTGACATTTGTGTGTACGCGGAAAAAACGTTAGTGCCAACTAATAACTCTTGATTATGTGAGTGTCACCCGTGTGACATTTGATTCATGGCTGGTGGTGCTGGATTAACAACAAGCCTTCCTTCCAGGAAAAACAAACAGGTTTAACGCAGTAAATCCTCTGCTGGAATGGAAAGTAAAACATGCCTCTTACAGTGTGGTAGGAGCACCATGGATGGAGATGAATAGTTACGGTATCTTGTCGTAAAAAAAACAACAAAAAACAATCAATCACAGAGGTGCTACAAAACATGACTCAGAGGAATAAAAACAATAAGGGACATTTATGATTTATGACAAAAACAAAACATTAATCACAGGCATAGTAACGATGTTATAGTAAAAAAAAACATCAGAGGAATAGTTAGAATATCGCCCAGTACAAATATATATATATATATTTATATATTTATATTAACTACAGCGGAATAGACAGCATTCAGTCATTTAGCAGCGTGATCCATTCATTTTTAGCTCACAAGCACAATTTTGATGCTTGCTACATCTAATAATGGCCGCACTGCCGCGACACACACACGCACGTGCACACACCCGCACACACACACAGTCAAATCAAACAACGAGCAGCCTTGTCCCTCCGCGCGTGTTCATGTCCCGACGCTGAAGGTGTACGTTTCCATACACTGGGATATTCGGCGTCCCGCTCGGCCGTTGGTACGATGGGAAGTTCTCGTAGTCGTTTGCGTCCGACGCCACCCTCTGCTGGTTTGACAGTTGGAGCGGTAGAAAGAGAAGCAGCAGGATTGGTCGGTTGCGAGTTGTTCTACTTCATGAGCATAAAATCAGGGGAAAAAAAGGTGTAACATTCTTTTTCCCCCAAATTCAAATGAGAAAGTAAATGAGAGAAGCAGTGTAATAGTAAGACGTATGTTGGTAAATATGGCATTTACCCGTGTCCGACGTTTGCCGATGTATTCCACTTTCACTCTCTTTCTCTTCCTGAACAAGAAGAAGCGACAATGTTTACGACATTCATGAGTGGAAAAAAGCATGTGAATATGTTCTGCATATGAATGTACACAACAATAAATACAAAATGAATGGAAATCCCCATTTCACTACTTGGCATTATCATTGAAGGAACAGCTTAAATCTGTACAATTATCACCGGCCACTAACACACTCCAGCCTCCGAGACGCACAATCCCAACGATACTATGATTAGATCCCACCGCCTCCCTTGGGGTTAATGAGGTGATGGTTAATTTACTGAAACCTAATCACAGTATTTCCCAGGGAATGCTGAGTGGGTAGAGATCCCTAACCTTCTAGGGGTCAGCAGAAACGCACGCACACATCCCTAAAACAGCCACACAGCAAACAAGTTTCCCCAGCAGCAGTTGTGCAACAAAATCGTACTTTGCTTTACGTTACAATGGATGAGCACCAGACCAGAGTGTATTCTTCTCAGATGCTAACGTTGTATTTACCATCCATTTCTTGACAAGAGGCTATTCAATTGAAGTGACGTCACATTGAATTCAGGTAGGGGCCAACAGGTAGGCTGTGGACATTGTGCATTCAAACCGTACTATTTCCGCTGTGAGTCGACCTCCCTAGCTGCTACACTATCATTCTTTTAATTTTTAGTAAGCAAACAATAGCCAACAGCCAATTCATGTAGCGCAATTCAAATCAGATTTTAATCATCATGCTGTAGTCAAGTTATGTACCTATGTACCTGTATCTGGCCAGTAGTACCAGGAACACGGAGAGCAGGAGAAAGCCAGTGGCACTGATTCCGATGTAAATAGACATCATATAACCAGACGGGCTGAATTCATCTGGACACAAAAACAGAACAGAAATGATCGTAGATTAAATACAACACCTTAATAAAATAAGAGAGGTTGAGAAAGCCAAAGGTTTGACAGATAAAGACTTTATTATCACTTGTGAACAAGTAACCACAAAGCCTGTGTTGATTTGCAAAAGAACGAACTATACCTACGCGTCTGTGGCTTTTATGCTCTATTCTAGTATACACTATACATCCATATAATATATGTAATTTCCTCATCCTAGTTATAAACAACCTTGTACATCACTATAACCTGTCTCACGCTCCTGAATAGCAGAACATTCTGTACATGGCCATAGTTTGGCCCTGGTAGTTTAAACATACTCGTGGAACAAAATCGGTCTGGGTTATATCATTGGGAAGAGTGAACCATTGATTGCTCAGTGTTGTTTCACACTTATTTAATTCATATAGCATATTGGCAAGATAATAATGACATATCATTAAATGCAAGAGCAAATTTCTCCCATAAGAGGGGCTATCAGAAAGCAAAAATAGACGGAGGATGTAGTAGCTTATTAATATTCACTGTAATATAACTCTACATGATTGTTTGACCATCTTTGTGTTTGGATGGATAAGGGGAGCATCTTCATTTTAAGCAAGTGTTAAAAATGTTGTTGTTCTTTGTGTTGTTCTTTGTTCCAAACGTGTACCGGTCTGTAGCAACACATAACACGTAAGTATGCAAACAAGCACAAATACGCAACATGCAACATCATGCGCGCACACGCACACGCACACGCACACGCACACACACACACACACACACACACACACACACAGGAAGGACCGGGGGATGTTTGTGGTTTTAACAGGTGTTGGAGGCAGACATAGGCAATGCACACAGCATACTCCACTCTCTTAGTCAAACAGAGATTTTATTGTGCACTTATCTTCCTTTTTTATAATATCCTTCACGCGACCAAAGTTGACATTTTCCTACATCTTTCTGGGATGTCACAAACACAGCTGACCTACGTACCTGGGTCGAGCACGATGAGCCGCACGGTCGTGTTGCGCTCCACTGCGTCTGTGCGGAAGTGGCAACGGTAAAAGCCAGCATCCTCCCGTGTCACGTTCTCCAGCCACAGGCTACACGCATCCAGGCTCTGCGTGCAGTTGAATTTCAACCTCTTCTTCTCCTCCTCCTCATCATCCTTACCTTCCTTCTCTGGAGTGCAACAGGATGCCAATTCCTTCCACTGGTCGTCGTGGTCATCATGGTTGTCGTAATCGTCGTAGTTGTTGTGGTTGTCGTGTTCGTGGCGGACATACAGCTGCGCTGAGACCGTCCGAACCCTGGTTGTCGTCGAACCTTCGTCGTCGCCATCGTCGTCGTCGCCGTTGTTGCCGTGGGAAAAGGGGACAACGATGTTGTTGCCGCTCTTGGCCTCCACCTTGGTCTCCGGGGTCAGGGCATCGCTGGGAGTGATGATGCTCTTCACCTCTTTGGGGGGATTGTCTGCACGGGGGGGGAGAGGGGGAGGAGGAGGAAGAGAAAGTGAAAGAGTCACATGCCATGCAGTGTGAACTGGGCAACTTCTGAAGAAAATGAAACACAAAAACTATGAGCAGTAATAGCTGAAGCGCCATTGCTAATTTAAGCTAATATTTTCCTACTCTTCGTTACCTCAAATCAAAAATCAAAACCAACTCACATGAACGTATGATTTTTCAAATCCTATTGATTTTTGAATTTTTTTTTCCAGTGATAAACGACTACTGTTACTATTTAGACATTCAGCAGACACTTAGAGCCAAGGGTGAATTCAGATAAAGGCTATTACGAAGCAAGGCAGGGGTTAGACATCTTGCTCAATGATGCCTACAGGTTAGGCACCTGTGTTCTCCCCTACCATGACACCGGTGTGATGAAGGCCTGTACCTACAACACAACTCAAATATGATTTAAATCAACGTAAGGAGAACCAAACCCCAACCACACTTGTAGACTGCTTTGCAATAGAGGACATCCTCTCTAGGTTAAACATGTTATGGACCCTTTCCACAGATTGTCAAGAGCAGGGAAAAGTAACTTCATGTTCCTCTTATTTTAACATGAGGTCCGTTTTGTTTGTCTATGGTCATGGTCAACGTTTATTTACTTGAGTACTTGACTAGTTGTGTCTACACCGGTGCGCTGCCTTGCCTAAAAATCGAACGGACCCATAATTAATGTTATGAGACACCCGTGTTTTTCCTGCTGTGAAAAGGGTCTATTGCATGCGTTCACCCGGTCGCCGGCTGATGAATTGGACACACCTGTCCTCCGCTTATTGAAACTGAACCGAAGGAGCGTTTACAAGGCAGCCGGCGGCCATGCCCCAGAATTAATCGTGTTTTTTTTTTAAGGTGGGCTCTGGGCTGTTTGGTTCTCCCTTAAAGGGGAACTTGGCAACTTTTTCAACTTAATAAACCCGTCTGGAAATCATTTGGATGGTTAGATGGTCTGTTCCGGTCTTAATGCAGGGGTTAAAGCAAAAAAAAATCATCTGACTGAAAATGTATTTAGGTATCACTTTGGGTCATGGCCGCATCTCCCGTTCCACCACATCCCAAAGGTGCTCTATTGGATTGAGATCTGGTGACTGTGGAGGCCATTTGAGTACAGTGAACTCATTGTCATGTTCAAGAAACCAGTCTGAGATGATTCGCGCTTTATGACATGGCGCGTTATCCTGCTGGAAGTAGCCATCAGAAGATGGGTACACTGTGGTCATAAAGGGATGGACATGGTCAGCAACAATACTCAGGTAGTCTGTGGCTTTGAAACGATGCTCAATTGGTACTAATAAGCCCAAAGTGTGCCAGGAAAATATCCCCCACACCATTACACCACCACCAGCAGCCTGAACCGTTGATACAAGGCAGGATGGATCCATGCTTTCATGTTGTTGACGCCAAATTCTGACCCTACCATCCGAATGTCGCAGCAGAAATCGAGACTCATCAGACCAGGCAACGTTTTTCCAATCTTCGATTGTCCAATTTTGGTGAGCCTGTGCGAATTGTAGCCTCAGTTTCCTGTTCTTAGCTGACAGGAGTGGCACCCGGTGTGGTCTTCTGCTGCTGTGGCCCATCCGCCTCAAGGTTCGACGTGTTGTGCGTTCAGAGATGCTCTTCTGCATACCTCTGTTGTAACGAGTGGTTATTTGAGTTACAGTTGCCTTTCTATCAGCTCGAACCAGTCTGGCCATTCTCCTCTGACCTCTAGCATCAACAAGGCATTTGCGCCCACAGAACTGCCGCTCACTGGATATTTTCTCTTTTTCTGACCATTCTCTGTAAACCCTAGAGATGGTTGTGCGTGAAAATCCCAGTAGATCAGCAGTCTCTGAAATACTCAGACCAGCCCGTCTGGCACCAACAACCATGCCACGTTCAAAGTCACTTAAATCACCTTTCTTCCCCATTCTGATGCTCGGTTTGAACTGCAGCAGATCGTCCTGACCATGTCTACATGCCTAAATGCATTGAGTTGCTGCCATGTGATTGGCTGATTAGAAATGTGCGTTAACGAGCAGTTGGACAGGTGTACCTAATAAAGTGGCCGGTGAGTGTATATGAGGCTGAACTTTTTGCTAAAATGTCACAGTTATGGAAATATTGAAAATGTTGGAGCGGCTTAGCCTGGCAAGCCAGACCCACATCAGAAAGATGTAAGGTCTGGCTCAGCTCCATTGGCAGTGTGGGCGGGATAAACGGTTGTCTTTCAAGTTCCCTCTGCACGCAATAGGATAGCGCTACAACCAATCAGAGCAACGAAGAAGGTGACGTAGTCAGAGCGACGGCTCTGACTACGTAATTAATCAAAACTCAGAATAAATATTTCTTTTCGAGGAAAGACTTCAGTGCCGTTCTTTGTTCTTTTCTAAAATGTTAACTTCAAGTCTTGAAGAGTCGCGGCCAAAGCCGAGTGGAAAGACAGCCATTCGCCAGCAGCAGCAGCAGCAGCCATTGTTTACCTCTAAGGGCCGCAGTATACCATAGACATCTTATACATAGACGGAGCATTGGCTGCTGTGGCGTGAGAAATTCGGCGGCCATCTTGGAGTGGTGATGGGGGTGGGGAGGGGCATAGATTGACAGTTGACACGTATGGCCAGGAGAAGAAAACAAGGATGCCGAGCTGCTGTTCAGCGTATTCCTGCTCAAATGAGCGGACGGTCGAAAATAGAAATCGCGGGATTACATTTCACAAGTAAGATTTAACATTATACCGTACTATTGGTTATATTTTGTGAAAATAATATTACACGCCAAAACATGTGTCCTTTATCATAGCTACACGTATGACAAAAAAACGTGTGAAAATCAGTGGTATTCAGTGAGGTATGATTAATTATATGCGCTGACGAATGACACTGAGTGGAGCGGATCACCACTCCAAGATGGCGGCCCCGCGTCTCGTCAGCGCCAATAGGCAGTAGCGCTCGATGCTCCGTCTATGTATAAGATGTCTATGCAGTATACTCGCCGTTCCCAAGCTGTCGCGCGCCATTGTGACGTCAAAATGACGTAGATCTCGCCGGCGCGACAGGATTTTGGCCCGTTCGCGCCATGTCGCGCACCTCTCTTTTATTTTCAGCGGCGCGCGACAAAGCGGAAACAGGAACATGGATGAGTTCGAAGGCACATTTTAATGCGCCTTATTGCTAAGGCTTCTTTCTTTATATGTTCTATTTTATTGTGTGGTGTAGGCCTATATTTTTTCGCTAATAAACCGTGGTTTTACGTAAGTGCTGTCTACTGTTTTTGACGACGAGTGGAATTACGTGGCTGAAAAACTATCTCAAAGCGGCATTAAGTTATAAAATAAAAGTATATAAGATAATCACTAAGTTATTAAGATGGATGCTTACAAACACTATTCATATGAGAACTGCTGCCATACACTGGACTGTTGATGGCTGACCAGGTAGGGCAGTGATGTAGAATAATAGCAATGTAAAGTAATAGACATAATGCTGTGTATTTTGTATTTTGGTGTCCGGTGCGTGTGGATGTGCGGCTCCTCCGGCGGAGCGGTTCATGTTAATAGCGGAGTCCGGGAGGGTTCACCTTCACGGCGTAGTTACGAGGGATGTGCGACTATCGTTTTAAAAAATACTAAAGTGTTTTTTAAAGTTAGAAAGATATTAGACATTCAACCGATATTCACGCTCCGAATTACAGCGATCAGACACGAACTAAAGCCGCGATCACTGGGCACCGCTTCAAGACTCACAGTATGCAACACAACGTCCTACACATTTCTTAACGATCAATGATCGATCATCGATTAATTATGCCCATCCCTAGTAGCAACACTTCTTTCACTTACCTGATCAAGGAGCATCTCAAAGTGCATACAAACAAACTAGTGCACATTAGTAGTAACGTTTGTTGTTTTCTGCAGCTCTCTCTTGGGCTGTGCATGAACGTAACATTGTAGTACAGCTCTGTACGATGCACCAAACTGCGCGTTTGCACGGGTCCCTCTCCTGAGATCCCTCTGGAAAGTTTGCGCGGAAAGTCGGGTGTTTCTCAATGTGGTGCCTCTGCACGCTGTAATCTTTCAGAACTGCGACACACTCATTACAAATTAAACACATCGGTTTGGCATTTAAACTTGGCGGTAACATAAATAAATATTTATCCGTCCAGGCGGGGTTAAACCGACGGTTTTCATTTTCAATTGTACGTTTCTGCTTTGAGAAAGACGTGTAGTTTTCTACTACCGGCGACTACTAGAGCTACCACTTCTGTCAACAAAAACGCACAGACTTATGGGTTGAATGTTGCTAGGATACGTGGAGTGTTGCATTCATGGTCTGTACTACTGTAGGAATTTTTAAAGGCTCTCAAAATGCTTATTTTTTTATATGCGGTTCTCACTCTGCCTTTCTGGTGGGACCACGGGACCTTACGAGAGCCGAGTTGACGGATTTCCGTCATAGCGACGGAAAACTTTAACCCCTGTCTTAATGGTGATTATCCCCGCTCCCCCCAGCGCCCCCAGGTGGAAAACCAGCCTTGCAACTTTGGGACTACCGTCCCGGTAAATTGTAAATGGGAAGTATCGCGAGAAGCGAGAACGAGCGAGAACGAGCGAGAAACACAAACTGCTTTACGGCAATTCAACGTAAACACACACGCCCCCCTCAATAACGGTTAATCTCGCCGGCTATAAAAGCAAGCGACGATGGATTATATTACCCACCTCGGTAGACATCGCGCCACACCAAAAAGTTGCCCGGCAACAAATGCACATGAGCAGCGGTAGAAAGGGGGAGGAGGGTGCCGCAAGTGAGTTTTTTTACCACAGTGTTGTGTAATATACGTCCCAGACCTGTAGAGGGAGCTCGTTGAGAAAACATGCAACGACAAAAGTGAAAACCAGCGAAGAAATGGCTAGAGTTGCCAAGTTCCACTTTAAAGTGAAACACCCGAGCCTCACTGTCCACTCCTGCCATTATCTGAACACTAACTGAACTCCCTACCTTGTACTCTCACTTCCTGGGTCCAGGGCCCCCGGGGGAAGGTGGTGATGGTGCAGCGGTACAGGCCCAGGTCCTCGCGCGTGACCTTCCTCAGCTCCAGGCTGCCGTCTAGGGGCTTATGGGTGGCGTCCCTGGAAGATAGGAACTTATTAGGACAAGGCTTTGTTGAATACTCGATTCCGATTGGTCAATTATGGCATTCTACGGTCTGTTATTTCTGAATAACAGACCGCTGCTATGGACTTTTTTTTTTTTAATCAATAAAAAACTTTTTTTTTTCGTGTCAAATTATTGATTGTTTAGTAGGTAGCCATGTAATAAGCATGATAATGTACAGCGTCGCGTCTGGGTCCTGCATCACCCTGTCGTGGTTTATTTCAGAATAAATACCAGCTCGCTGTACATTATCCCTTACTTAAATACACATCACATAAAGAATATCATCTTCTTCACTCTATCACTTGATCATTTAAAAAGCCTTTGTTAAAAGTCTCCCTGACCCCTGCCTTTCTTCAACTAAATGGCAGTTATATCATTTTGCATTTGTATCACCACTGCAGATACAAAATGTGACCGTGAGAGATTCCCTTTTGTTTTCACCTTTTTGTTTTATTCACATCACACCCAAATAGAGTAGAGCGGGGGGTCTTTTTCGAGCCAGGGACCCCTTAGAATGGATACATATTTACAAGGACCTCCTACCATTGTTATGGTTTGCAACCTGAATCTAATCCATTGAAGGTGTACCCGAAAAAATATATTGTCCTTGTGTTACTTGCCTGGAAATGTATTAATAAACATGCATTTGAAATCTTGTGCTCCTCCTACCAGCTCAATGAACTTTCAAGTTATGTCCACCTTGAAAAAAAAATTACGCCATGAGTAATTATCTCAAAGGTACGCTTGTTTTATTTTTACATTTTGTGTTTTTTATAAATGATGTCGGTGTTTTATTAATTATTTTGCGGACCCCTTGGCAATATGGTCCTCGGACCCCACCTTGAGAACCACCGGTCTAGACCGCGAGAACCTCTTTAGGTTTCTTTCTCTTTAGATCCTTTGACGTTTGTGCGTTGAAGATGCTCAGTGGGTGCCTTCCCCTGATCACGCTCCATTAAACCAAATGAGCCTTTTGCCACCGTAAAGTGGCCTTAGAAGAAGTGATTTGTTGTCACCTGGAGAAGGTTGCCCGCTGGTGGTACTGCGAGGAGAAGGTCATGCCATACGTCGGGGAGAAGACGGCGATGGACACGTTTCTGTTGGGGCTCTTGGTCCACGTCACCATGCTGAGGTGGTTGTCTTCCCAGGGACACCGGCACTCCAGGACCATGCCTTCCGCCAGACCCACCGTGATTAACGCATTTCCCTGCTGGACAGACACTGCATGGACAACAAAAAACACATTTTTAGATGCATGTCGTATATGAGCCGGTACAGGGCATCTTGCCTACAGGTCGATGTTAGCAGATATTGTAGTTCACAAACACAGAACCTTTCGACTTTGAGCTGAACACCCTGTTATAATAATTTGAATATGAGTCCCCAACGTCAGCCAAGTTTCTCCGCCATCACGCCTTGCATTCACGCACCTGTGATTGACCGGCAAGATGGACTCCCCGAACCAATCAGGGTAAGAGATACCCTGATTGGTCAGAAATTAGGCGGGAGTGGTCTGAAATCTAAATGGTCTCATACAGAGGCAAGCCAAAGTTAAACAGATATTTCCCAGAGCATTTCACTCACTAATAGCTGCCGGATGACTATGGCATTTCTAACAAATTACACTCAAATACCTCTTGAATCTACCTCCGGCACCTTGAAGTGAATACTGTATTGTTTGTTTTTAAAGTCAAGTTGAGGTATCCCTGGTAATAAAGTTGATTTGAGTCTGTACGTGTCAATAAGTACAATTTGACGAGAGACATTTATCAAGATCCAATCTTTCAAAGCCTTTAATATGTGATATGTGGCTTCTTTCTAGTATAATGGTGATGCCGATGGTAGGATTCTGGTCTTCTCAAAGACACAACAGGAAACTACTCTAGTCTCCCTTATATGGGGGTATTATTGAGACAATATTATTTGTGTGTGCGTATCTCAATCTGTGTGTGTGTGTGTAATAAGATTTGTGTGTATTCACATTTGTGTGTATTCACATTTGTGTGTGTGTAATAAGATGTGTGTGTCTGTATTCACATTTGTGTGTGTGTAAAGAAATCTGTGTGTCTGTATTCACATTTGTGTGTTTGTGATAAGATTTGTGTGTCTGTATTCACATTTGTGTGTGTGTGTAAAAAAATCTGTCTGTAAATCTGTAAATGTCTGTCATCAGTTATAACTCAGGCGGGAGCTCTGATTGGCCATCTTTTTACACGTGGATTTTGGCACACTTCTGCCGAACAACTCATGGGTAAGTTAACGTTTGTTTTCCTCATAAATAAACGCATTGTAAAGCCCATGAGTTGTTTGAAGTTTCCGACGACCGGCCAGTGTCATTAACGGCAGCCATCTTCCCCATGACAATGACACGCTTAACCTCACTGGGTGCTACGGGCCGACTAGTGGTGTGTAGACTGTATTGCGTGAAGTTACAGACAAATCGTTTTTACACACGGATCGCATTTGCAGATCTGCACGGCAGAAGTGTGCCAAAATCCACGTGTAAAAAGATGGCCAATCAGAGCTCCTGCCTGAGTTATAACTGATGACAGACATTTACAGATTTACAGACAGATTTTTTTACACACACACAAATGTGAATACAATACACACAAATCTTATCACAAACACACAAATGTGAATACAGACACACAGATTTTGTTACACACACACACAAATGTGAATACAGACAGACAAATCTTATTACGCACACACAAATGTGAATACACACAAATGTGAATACACACAAATCTTATTACACACACACACAGATTGAGATACGCACACACAAATAATATTGTCTCAATAATACCCCCATACCCTTAATCCACTACTAGTTTCAAGCAGCAAAAAGTAAATAAAATATGTTATAAGAATAACAGACATGTACTGAATCTGTGAATTCCCCCATTCACAGGAGCACACAAACCTCATTTAAAAATACATTCACAATCTCAGTATTATTCAGCCTAAAATAACAAACACGTTAAATAAAAACCATTGTGTCTGTCACGTACCTTTGAGAAACGGGAGAAAGATACAGAGTACCATGAGGTACCACTGGTCCTTTGGTACAGACGCCATGAAAGCCGTATTGATAAGATGTTGTTGAGGGTTACTACAGAGAACTTCACTTTCTGGTCTCTCTCACAGCGGGTGGAAGAGTGAAGCGCTTGAGTGACTGGGGGTGGGGGTGGGGGCTGGTGGGTGGGGGCTGGTGGGTGGGGGACTAGCCCAAAGCTAAGCCGCCAAAGCCACACATTTGTTCACGTTTTCTTGGAGTTGAGAAAAAAACCCGACACCATCAGATGTTGTAAGAAAATATAAATATTCTAGTTTTTATTCTACAATTAAGAAAGACACATGTAAAGAGTAAATACACACACACACACACACACACACACACACGCAGGCAGGCACCCACGCAAACACATATCTCAAAATAATAATTCTCATAGTAATGAAAAAAAGTATTAAATAATAACCAGCACACATTATGGAAACATTAAGTAATTATCAGCACAGTGTTTAAGTGCAACCCTGCAAGCAGGGTTTGCAAACAGCTATGACACAATCTGCTTCACTTCCACCTCACTTCCTTAAATAGTACCTTAGTAACTTGACATGCACTGTACTACAATATTGCTACTATGTAGTAATGTTTCAAATGTATAGGTGGGTGAGTGTGTATCAGGCCTTTAACAGCCTGGAAAGGTTTTCAAGACATTTCAACAAATAAGCGTTCATAGAGTCAGGGCCTTTTGCTGCATCTGTGATTAAGAGAAAGACACACACACACACACACACTCATATGACTCATGTAAATAATCAAACAATTGAATGCATTAATATTTATATTAACAACAATGAATAAGTATTAATATAATATTTTTATATATAATATATTGACAGGGCCGATAGGGATGAAGAGAATCTACTTTTCTACCTTTCTTGGCCGCAGCGCGGGCCCTCTCCAGCCTCAGGAGTACAGAAGGACTTTTCAAGTTAGTCTTGGCCTATCAGAAGGGAGAACCAGGGGGAAACAAAAACAGGAAGCAGGAAGATTGTGCTTTGAGGGCCCGTTTTGGAATTGATTTAGCTCTTCTTTGCTTAGAAGCCACAATTCAAAAATATCGTCATGGCTTCAAAACCGTTTTCATGCCTCGTCATGTCTCAGCCATAACCGGTATCTGGATACGTGTGCGTGTGTGCAACTGTGCGTGTGTGTGCGAGATAGTCATTGAGTTGTCCAAGTGTGTGCGTGTGTGTGTGTCTTCACGTGCCTGTGCAAAGCACTAGTCCACCAGTTTACTTGAAAGTTTGCACAATAAACAAACCACCTTATTGGTTTCGTGGTGATTTGAGTCCTCTCCTGCTTTCGAAGCCCTGCGTAATTTGGAAACTTTAACACTGAAGCTCTGCTGTATGTAAGAGTCTGACTCGGCCCAATGAGGGGAGCCGACAGCAACTGATGTCGTCGGCTGTCCATTATTGTTTTGCTATGTGAAGCTTTATTAATATAAAACCTGTGTTTGAACTAATTAAACCGTTTTAGAAATGAAAAAGATCAATTCAGGGGGAAAATGATTAGTAGATTAAACATATTGACGTAGACTGATTTTCTGCGGTGATGTAATCGCTTACGTCAACTAATCGCAGCAGCAATTAGAACAGACCAGTAAATCCTAATATTAATTATTTATTCTGGTTAGAATCCGGGTTAATTAAGTAATTACAAAATTGCGGTAATATCACATACTGCTGCCTTGAGCCACTTTACATTACAGCAGTGGAACATTTTAACTGCGACGGCCGACAGCCATAGTGTGTGTGTGTGTGTGTGTGTGTGTGTGTGTGTGTGTGTGTGTGGGTGTGTGAGATACCTTCTGACTGTTGTGCAGCAGGGCCCAGAGAGCTGAGGCTCCCATCGATCGGACCACCATCTCTTTGCTGTCCAGGCTACACACCAGCACCTTCATGGCCTTGTCTGGAAGGAGTGCCACACACAACCAGACAGACTTAGCACACAAACACATTGATGGGTATCTACTACACCAATAATACTGTACATGCATACATGCATGTACCGCAGATTGTGTTGACTTTTATAATGGTGCGAATAAGGTTGGTACAATTAGACTGAACCAAATATTAAAAGTGGATATTATATCTAAAGCAAAACGAGGGGAAGAAATGTCTTAAATGTGTTTGACTCAATGTCATGGGATACAAAACGAAGACAGGAAATGAGCGCACACACACGCAAGCGCACACACAACTTGACATATCAATCAGTTTTTTTAAAGAAATCTGACTCACAAATGTGTGGGTATACATATACATATACACACACACACACACACACACACACACACACATACATATATATATATATATATATATATATATATATATACACATTGTTATATAGAGTTCCTGCTTTGCACAATGTCAAGTAAATGTGACTCATTGAGTACCTCATTACCCCCCCCCCCCCCATACTCTACTCCCCCCCCACTCTCCTCCCGTACCGTTGGACAGTAGGTGGGGCTTGTTGGCCGGGCAGGAGCAGAGGTTGTGGAGGGTGAGCAGCGCGGGGCGGCGGTGCCCGGCTAGGTCGGCCAACACTTCCAGGGCCCCGGGCACCTTGAGGATGCTCTGCTGGCCGTCCTCCCCAAAAGAGAGGTTGACCAGCAGCCTGAGCCACATGGCCAGCAGGCCTCCTCCTCCTCCACCACCACCACCACCACCACCCGCTCCACCGCTGTTGTTGTTGGTGTTGCCAACGGCAGCAGCTTTCCCGCCGAACGGCCTGGGGATGGGCACGGACAGGAAGGACTGCAGGAAGTTACTCTGCAGATGGAGGGAGGAGAAAGTTAGTTTATTCGATTGGATTGGATTAAATACAACTTTTTTGGCATTGTCATATGGGTACAAGCGCACGACAACAAAAGTTGTAGCAAATGTTATGCAGTGTATACAGGCTATGCTTTGCCATTTCCTAGTTGATACTTCCAGATGTCTTAAGGGTGAGTGTAGTACAATGCAATGTCATTATCCAATAATTATATTGGATTATAATGATTTTCCTTTTGTTATTGCAGGGATATTAATTGACGACCAAAGCTATTTACCTTTTGCAGGATGCACCTACAGTCCCGAGACATAGCTAAATTAGCCAACAGGGAGAAGGCTAGCTTCTGGACGGGGCTGTTGTCCGCGGCGACGCCTGAGGCCAGCTTCATGACGCAGTGCATGAGGGAACTGCTGGGGGGCCCTCGGCCAGCTGGGGCCCCTCCAGAGCCTCCACACAGAGAACTGCAGGCTGAGGAGCGGGAACAGGAGGATGACATTACAATTACAACTGAACTGAGTCAGTGTCACTTCCATCAATGTGAATACATCAGAAGACAGAAACACTTTTGGAAGTCCGGATTTAGAAAAACATAAAAAAATGACGCATTAATTACACACCCACCCACAACCACAGTAGACGAAAGGCTTTAGGGCTTCGGAAATGTGGGACATTTAGGAGATTAGCTAGACCATGAAACAGGACAGTAAAAAAGATAGTCATGGGACTAGCTGAGGCCGTCTTGCAAAATAACATAAAATGTCGAGCTGTTAAAAAGGCTTTAGAGTAAACACAAAACACAAACTGCTCCAAAACCAGGACATAGAACAGCTGGCTGCACATTTGACGGTCTTGTCCCCCAGTTATTTTCTCCATTCAGGTTTGATTACAAACGGCATTTCTGTTACAAAATAGCAACCGCATGTCTCCCTATAGTGGGAGTGGTTAGAGATTACATCAAGGTCCAAGAACCACATCGAGACCTTGCTCTCAGATGCAAACATAAATATAACATAAAATAAAATAAAAATGGATATTTGGAAACGTTCCCCTTGCATTAGAATGATTGACAAGTCCGTAGCCGAGCGTGTGCAACCTCGTGTAATGCAACAGTTTAGATACACACGCCGCAAACCAAAAGCAGGCCTTGATCGACACCGCTAATTTGAGAACTTGGCGGCTTCTTGGTTATGCTAATGGAGAGAATGGCAGGGGACAGCTACGGGCTAATGCTAATTTTAGCCTGAGGTCATCCCGAGACGTGTCGAGAAAATCTGGTGCCAGATAGGCTCTTCTGCTTCGTGATGGATCTACCGCACTCCGTCGTCTCTACACGCAAATTGGATTGGAGTGTGTGTGCATGCGTGTGCGCGTGCGGGTGCGCGTGTCATTATGACCGAATGTGTGGTTGTCTGTGTTTGTTTGTGTTTCCCTGTCGACGGATTCATTTCACAGGTGTCATAGGAGGCTAAACGCAGGTGTAGCTCCCAACATCCACATTGGCTATTTATAATGACAGGTTTTAGACCTGTAATTAATAATTTGTGTTATTAGATACACCTGTGTTTGTCCTACTATAACACAACTCGATGAGTGTATGGCTCAGTGTGTGTGTATTCATTTGTTGGAGCGTGTGTATTGTTATTGACCTGACGCGCCAGATGGTTTGTTACCCAGAACCATCTGAGAAATCGTCTTTGAAAATGGTTTGGAAAAGGGCAGGCACAAACAAAACTTGGCAGGTGATTGGATGAACCATCTGTCTATCACCGGCTAACTTCAACCAATCAGATCAACGAACCATATGATGTAGTAGGAGCCAGTCGGTAAATCAAACTCTTGCCAAAACCAGTCAGGGGAAGAGCAAAAACATCTTTTCCATTGGGAAAGTGCCGTTGTTTGCTCTTCTTTCAATAAAGAAATACTCTCCAGTTCAGATATAACTGATGCTGTACCGGCATCTACGCTAACCTCTTTAGGAGCCGCCATTGTTGTTTTCAAACAGTCGCTCTTGCTCTCTTCACACCTAAACCACACCCATAGCTGCCAGTAGTTCCTCATAGGACGCTGATTGGACCGAACCACTGTGGTTTTGCCAAAAATACTTGAAGCCTGGCAAGATGGATTCTCACGCGATCCAGCTGCCTCGCAATGTAATACTCGTATAGCGCGGCAGGGATTATGAATTATTAAAACTATCTACAGAAATGTGTATTTATTTATCTGTGTGTGTGTGTTCACCCATCACGTGTGTGTGTGTTCACCCACATTTACATGTGTCCAGTACAAGCAGATCCGCAGCAACACACAACAGTCCTGTTAATATGTTGGAACAACAACATCAACATGCACAGCAGCAATACTAGCCCGAGCAGCAGGCCATCCATCTGTGAGCTAACATGTAAACGAGGCTTTAGACCAGGAGTTCAGTGACGCAGGAAGAAAGCTGAGATGCATCTTTCACGTTATCTTTGTAGACGCCTGTGGGGGTGGATGTGGTGCGGTGTGGCGGTTGCGCAGCTGCACCGCTACCTGCTGCTGCGCAATTGTTAGTGAATCAAAGCCCGCCGACTTTCTGTGACTTGTAGCACTTCGAAGCAAAGGCTTATTGAGGCGTGGAGGTGGGCGCGTGCAACGGAGGTAAATGGGTGAAAGTGTAGCGCAGATCACAACACACGCAGCATGCGCGCCGAGGAACAGCGTCCAACGGTAATAGGATACACACGCACACACACAAACCCCTTAAACTTATAAAGGTTTACACATCGTACAGAATGAACTGAGCAACTGTGTTATTGCTTCTGATTGATTTACAGAACACGTTGGCATGGCAACCTATTGCAAAGGCATGTGCGCCAGAACACCAAACAACGCTTTGTGTGTGTTTCCTATACATTTCGCCTTCTTTCCCCTCACAGTGTGGGTTGATCGCTTTAAGTCAGGTTCCCACATATCCTCACGAGATTTCCACACGACACGAAACACCAATTATTTTTTTCCCCGACGGGGTCAGAATACAGGCATGTGTTGTGACTCTGCAAAGCCCCTCCCAGCACCATGTCTGCAGACGCCAGTCAAACTATCCGTAGCCATGTATGCGCCGAGACAGTGTGTGTGTGTGTGTGTGTGTGTGTGTGTGTGTGTGTGTGTGTGTGTGTGTGTGTGGGACTGCCACTGTGGCTATTGTACCAGGGACAGGCAGGGCTGGCATGGGGGGAGGGTGGGGAAGCGGGGTTAACACAGACAGATCAGCACAATAGGGCTCTTGGTGGGCAGCAGGGTGCGTGACCCACTAGGCCGCCAGACAGTAGCAAATGGGCAGGCACGCGCCAGGCACCGGGTCCACAGACGAAACATACGGCCACAGAACATGTATATTTATGTATGTTTTTATACACACCCGCGCTGCAGCCGGCCGTGTAGACGCACAGCAGCTCCAGCGAAGCCTCCATGACCGCGTCCTCCAATAGGAGCCAAGGCCAGAGAGCGTGCAGGGCCCAGGGTAGGTGGGCGTCGGTGGCCGCCACCTGCGAAAGGCACGCCACCATTGTGTGAAAAGATGGACACACAGGCACACACGCAGACACACACATGCACAGACACAGACACACACACGGTTGTACAGTACACACACAAGGGCAACAGCTCACCTAACGTAAACAGCGCCATGGGCGCCCAATTGGGTTTGAAGTCATAACATTCAATTTGGGAGCCGTGGTTTATACTACAGTGCACACACACACACACACACACACAGTTGGAGGTTTGGTTTCAGTGTGAAAACCAGTAGAGCCACGGTTTACAGAACAACTGGACTGGACGGGGGGGTGACGGGTAACAAAACAAAACTGAGAAATCATACTCAAGCCATTTAAAGTTACTTTTACACGACGACGATCTGAGCACAAACCCCAAAAGTGGCGTTGTGTTCCCACTTTTTATTTTGCGTTTAGACGAGCGTCTTTGGGTGGAAATCTGCATGCACACGGTGACACAAAAGTGTGTGAAATTTGATGTAGTATGCATGCCAGGTGGCTAGGTGGTACTGTGAAGCACTGCCATACAACAACACCAAGAGCGCGCGCATGCGTTGAAACTTCCTTCTACTTCTCTCCTTAGTAGCGCGAAATAGCCCACAGTCGAAAACCAAAACATGGCTGAAATGACTCCTGGAGAGATATCAGAGCAGCTAGGGCAACTTGAATGTCCGACTGATAATCCGACCTGTTTGTTGTTGTTTGGCTGTACTGCACATGGATTTGACGTCAACGCGTACGCGAGGATAGCCAGCGTGAGCAGCTCAGAGCACACTTTTGCGTTTTCAACCCTTTAGACGGGAACGCGACGGTGGAGCGTTTTTAAGATTTCCACTCTGGAGGGTGGGTTCATTTTTTTTGCGTTTTTAAGCCCCAAAAACGCCGTCGCCGTCTAAACGAAAGGCACATCTGATAAAATATTTTGTCGGTTTCACCCGGGAGCGTTGTCGTGTAAAGTGGGCCTAAAATATGTGTGTTCAGGGCCACCGCACCTCACCAGAGATGTAAACAGCAACATACGCTCGGAGTAAAGTCTCATTTAGCCTCGCGGCTCTGCTGCTGCATCAGAGTTCCATTATAAACCAATTAGCGGAGGGGAATTAAAAAGCCGTCAGGCGGGCTCACTTTGCATCCGTCGTTGCAGTAAAGAGTGTTTCGCAGGATCTCGCCAGCCAGTCTCACTTCTCTTAAGCTGCTCTCCTCCTTAGAGAGAGAGAGAGAGAGAGAGAGAGAGAGAGCAAGAGCAAGAGCAAGAGAGACAGAAGGAAGACATCTGTGTCATTCGATTAAACGTTAAAATGTGTGCCAGACGACTAAATGCATGTCGTTAAAAACAAACAAAAAAAACATGCAAATTGGCTGTGCCTGTGTATTCCAAATATAGAGCAAACAATACGATTAGTGTTGTTTTGTCCATAATGTAACCTGTTGAAAGCAGAACAAAGAAATGAAGAAGGCAATAGAAAAACAAAACATGGCACAGCGTATGACGCAATCTAAGCCAACGTGCTAACCTTCTTGCGGTGCGAGGTCTTGCCTGGCCGGATGGACTCCAGGTGTAGCTGGGAGTGAGTCTGTTTCATCTGCTCCACACAACTGTCTATAAGTCCGACTGGTACACACACATACGCAGACAGATACAGACACACACACACACACGCACACAGATGAATTAGGGTTGGCGGACTTGCAACATGACAAATTATTAAATCTGTTATCACCTCTGGAGTTGGGTCTATAGTTAGTATATGGAAGATACTAAACTTTGTATTTTTCATAAAATGTAAAGCCAACACAAATTCATATAGGTGCCATTTTTTTCCCTCTCTATGAAGGCTACATATATAATTGTAAACTGATGGATTGCTGTAATTAAAAGCAGACAAACATGTCAGTTATAATCTATGACGTGCCGGCGAGCACGTAAAGCAAGCAAGTACCAGGTTGGTTTTACAGCCGGATAATGAAGACGTATTGCTACGCTAATCTTGTGGTGCGCAGCAAAAAAACGATGAAGAGGAGAAGACTGCACAGTGACCCATTTTTGGTGTTTGGTGAGGCAGAGTAAGAAGCCAGTTATTACACTATAGACTCTACCGTGTAATACCTGGTTTCTTAATCTCCTAATAGTGCTATACAGTGTATAGAGTATAGAAAAAGAGAGAGCAAGAGAGAGAGAGAGAGAGAGAGAAATAGAGAGAAAGAAAGAAAAATAGACAAAAAAAACAGACAGCAAGAGAATGACGTAGAGAGAACAAAGAAAAAGACGAAAGAGACATAGTCTAAAGAAAGACAGAGATAAAGACAGAACTATAGACACAGCGAGACAGGAAGAGAGAGAAATGATAGACACAGAGTCACAGAATGAAACGGAGATATAGACAGCGAGAAAGAGAAAGAGAGAGAGAGAGAGAGAGCTACCCTTAGCAGCATGGTTCTGAGCGGCGCGGCTGCAAGCGAGGAGAGACATCAGAGCCCTGGCTGTCAGTCTCCTCATCGGGTCCTGGGGCGACCTCTTCTCGTAGCTCTGACATTCACACATGCACACGCACAGAGACACACGCACAGAGACACACAAAGAGACACACACATACACACACACAGTCACAATTTCAAACTAGCATAGTTTGTTGTTTCGTTTCTTTCAATTCAAATTTTTCAATACAAAAAAACTACATTGTTTATGTGGAAATTTACAAAGTGATTAACATGTCAAACAAAACATTCATATCACATATCCCAGCCAGGGAAGAATAAGATGACTAGCTGATGGCACTACCTGCAGCAGCAGGTCACAGAGGCCACTGGCCCAGGGGCCGTCTAGAGTCTCGGACAGTTCCGAGGTAACGCCGGGGTCGTCCTCCGGGGAGCGTCGCTTTGTCTCTCCGGAGAAAAGCACACACAGAAACTGCAGCGCCCCCGCGTGGAGGTAAGGCTCCACCGCCTTGTCATTCACACACACGGTCAGCGTTCCTGAAAAGCCAGAGAGAGAGAGAGAGAGACATGTCTCTTTTATGAATTAATGGTAGAGTGTGTGTTGAATAGAAGTGAAACTAAAATGTCTAAATTCCTTTCCCGCTGTTAAATCCCGAGACATGCTGATTTACATTCCTGCCTGAAGCCATGTGCACAACAGAAAAGATGGAAGCTGGGGGAGGGGGGGGTATACTTCATTGACTATCATTTGGATGCACCTTTGCATACTTCTATGGCCATAATACACACGCACGCGCACACACACACACACGCACGCACACGCACGCACACGCAGAGTTGAGTACGATCAGCAGTCACTTTCTACTGAACTCATCAGATTTCCCTGCAGCCCCATTAGTCACAGAGAGAGCTGAGGAGGGCAGACTGCATTTGGAAGAGGATGCCACATTGCCGTCCAAACGGCTGTGCATTGCTTCAGGCATGCGCTGCACAACGCGCCAACTCTATCGATACAACACACTGAGGTTTGTTTGTTCTACCTACGCCACAGTTAATGCAGAAACAATACATATATATATATATATACACTGCAAAAAGTGAAAATATAGACAAGTGTAATTTACTTGACTTCAGTGTATTTATCTAATCACACCATTTTTTTGACTTATTTACTCATTCAGGCTGAAGATATTTAAGATACTATTACTTGTTTCAAGAAAATTAATTTTGCGCCAACCAACTTAGATAATAGAAGTAATTCTAAGCAGATTTATCTTAAATTGTTGAGGAGGTAGCCTTTATACATGTTAACAACTCAGCTTAAGGATATGTTTTACTTGTTTCAAGACTCACTTCAACCTGTTTTAAGAATGGAGCCCAACTCATTAAGATAATGTAAGAATTGATTGTGTGCATCATTAATGTACTCTTGGACAATGCAGTGTTCCACCTCAGTAAATTGAATATAATCTAATCTAATCAATGGGAGCATCCTGGACCATTAACAATAACAAAACATGAACTTTTATCAAAACACTGAGGAGTACCTCAACTACCTTTATTCGTGGTTAGGGTTAGGTATTTGGCAGATGCTTTTATCCAAAGCGACACTCATAAAAACACCAATATAATGTAACAAATCAGGAGATTTGTAGAAGTCATTTTCAGTAGTTTTATTGGCTTGTAGGCACAACAATTAACACTCCTACCCAGTCCAGAGTTGGCTAGGCCTAGCTCATTACACAGCCCCCACGAGGCTTAGTCCAAATATCTAATATATTTAGTATTCATGTCAATTTAAGCACAATAATTAACAACAAACAATACATTTCAAAAACAAAAATCAATGGTAACCCTTCCTTTTGCAGTACGGTAATTACCAGCTAATTACCTGGTAATAAGATGTATTTACTAAGTAATAACCAGGTAATTAAATGTAATTACCTTCTAATTACCAAGTACTTACCAGGTAATTACCAAGTATTTACATTACATATTTACCTGGTAACTACCACTTATTTACCTGGTAGTTACCTGATATTTACCTGGTAACTACAACTTATTTACCTGGTAGTTACCTGATATTTACCTGGTAACTACCACTTATTTACCTGGTAGTTACTTGATATTTACCTGGTAACAACCACTTATTTACCTGGTAGTTACCTGATATTTACCTGGTAACTACCACTTATTTACCTGGTAGTTACCTGATATGGTAAAAACATAAACAAAAACTTGTTGGTATTTACCTGGTAAATACCAACAAGTTACCCAGTATTTACTAGATATATACTGAAAACTACCAGGTATTTATCCAGGAATTATAGATTATGTATTACCAATCAACCTGTGTAGTGACAGTGAGGGTAGTAATGACTCTGATATTTACCTGGTAATTACCCAGTATTTACTTGATAACTTGCAACTATTTACTAAGTAATTACTTTCTAATTATCCAGTAGTTACAATTTACCCAATAACCCCCATGTATGTATGCAGATATTAACTGGTATTTACCCAGTAATTACAAATGTAATTCCAAAACATTATCAGGTAAAACCCTGTGAATTACCCTGTAAGGAAGGTGGAACTGTACTGTAAAAGGAAGCGTGGTTTGTTTCAATGATATTACCATATACTTTCCTGGTAACTGTAGATTATAATCCTCTAGTTTTGAACATGGTATCTGGCAAAAACTCCCATACCTCCCTGATAATTTTCGGGGTGATATCAGAGTTTTACAGAGTAGTTACCTGTAAGAAAGGTGGAACTGTACTGTAAAAGGAAGCGTGGTTTGTTTCAATGATATTACTGTAGCTCCCAAGTAGTACACACAAGGCCAGAGGTCTTTGTTAGAAAACAGGTTTATTTTCCAGGTCGAACCAACCCGTGAGAACTGGTTTAAAGAGAACAATAATTCAAATCAATAAATACAATTGACAATATGCAAATGTCCGTTTTTTCAGCAGCACAACAGGTGTTACATTTACACCAAAAACCACTACACACACCTCACATAGTCCACAACTCAATATTAACTTGTAAATTTACAAACTTAACTTATTATACATATTCACCACTTTACGTCGTATGCAAATCCCCATCACGCACCAACCATGCAATGGAATGCAACACAATCGTTCACGTTCTTCATAGACGTAAATAAAAGATAAACATGCCTCGTCCACTGCTAACTGCTTAAGGAGGGAATGTTCTAGTATGCGTCTTCCTTGTCCTTTATAGTTGTTCTACTTTAATGTCCTTTATAGTTGTTCTACTTTAAGTGCCTTTAGCTTTTAACTTTAACTTATAGCTTATAGAACGTGCTGCCTCTTTCGCGCTGTTTGGCTAGGTGCGTTGCTAAAATGTGTCGTATTCCGGCGGCAATTAGTTCCGCCCCAATGCCATTCTAAACACTCTAACCGGGAGGTTAACAAATTAAACAAACTATACCAGGAAAACTATACTTTCCTGGTATAGTTTGTTTAATTTGTTAACCTCCCGTTTTTTTGTTCCTACTGTTTAGAATGGCATTGGGGCGGAACTAATTGCCGCCGGAATACGACACCTTTTAGCAACGCACCTAGCCAAACAGCGCGAAAGAGGCAGCACGTTCTATAAGCTATAAGTTAAAGTTAAAAGCTAAAGGCACTTAAAGTAGAACAACTATAAAGGACATTAAAGTAGAACAACTATAAAGGACAAGGAAGACGCATACTAGAACATTCCCTCCTTAAGTAGTTAGCAGTGGACGAGGCATGTTTATCTTTTATTTACGTCTATGAAGAACGTGAACGATTGTGTTGCATTCCATTGCATAGTTGGTGCGTGATGGGGATTTGCATACGACGTAAAGTGGTGAATATGTATATGTAAGTTAAGTTTGTACATTTACAAGTTAATATTGAGTTGTGGACTGTATGTGAGGTGTCTGTGTGTAGTGGTTTTTGGTGTAAATGTAACACCTGTTGTGCTGCTGAAAAAACGGACATTTGCATATTGTCAATTGTATTTATTGATTTGAATTATTTTTCTAAATAAAAAAAATTGTTAAATTACAACCGCTGCTGTGTTACATTTTGTATTTAAATTGCATTAAATCTATTAATGTGTTTGTATACCTAAAACTAGACAATTTCTTAAAACAAGACATCCTAATCTAAGATTTGTTTTACTTATTATGAGATTTTTAATGCACTTGATACAAGCAAATCCATCTTATTTTTGACCTATTTCTGACTTGTTAAGAAATATTTACTTATTCCGAGATGTTTTAAAAGAACTTAATACAAGAAAATTCATCTTGTTTTAATCTTGTTGCTGACTAGTTTTGAGCAAGCCTGACTCTAACCCAGTTGGTTTCTAAGCAATAATTCTCCAAAACAAGCACAAATATCTTAAAATAAGACAAAAATATCTTGACAAGAGCACTAAATATAAGTAATTTATGCTTATAATAAGATTTTTAGTTTTCTTATTTCTCAGATTTTTTTTTTCTTGTTTCAAGGAAACTTAACAAGTAGAATTTTCATGATCCACTGACAGAAAATTCAGCTTGAAAAAAGTAAATTTCCTCTAATAGTGGCTGTATTTTCTTGTTTTTTTAGAGCCATTTTTTGCAGTGTATATATATATATATTTTTTTTTTTATACCATTTTGAGGCCACTCTAATAATGCCACCTACTCATTTATATTTCACAAAACACTTTCCAACTCTTTCATCTTTATTGTCAATGTTCCTGTACTTGGCACAGACAGTGAACAACGCTTTATTAGTATTCACATTAAAAGTCAAGATCGATAATATTTAAACATCAATATGAATAATCGGGGATCCTTTGTCTCGCCTCCTCCCCCCTGGTAGGCCTACCTGCGAACGCCCGCCAGCGTCTTCCCAGCGCGGCGGAGACGGCCCGGAGTGTGTCCGAGCCGTCCCTCCTCAACAGCGTGGTCAGGAGAGCGAACGCGTCTGCCCAGCTCGCTGTCACCGCACCCCGGGCTGCCACGTCTGAGAAGTGAGACGCAGAGAGGGGCAGGTCAGGATAGTCAGGATTAGGGGTGTCACAATTCCGATTTTAAATCGAAGATCGATCAAAATGAGTTTCCAATTTCGATCATCAAAATCAAAATCAAGATATATATATATATATATATATATATATATATATATATATATTTTAGTGGTGGGCCGTTATCAGCGTTAACGTGCTGCGATAACGCGAGACTCTTATCGCGCGATAAAAAAATTATCGCCGTTAATCTATTCTCAAAGGTGGGTTGGGAGCTGGGTCTATACCGGATTTCCACCAAGGAAGGTAAGCGCCGCGGAACGGCTGCGTCCTCTGCCCGGCGACACCCCCCCGTCGGTCGTAGGTCTGGGCAGTGGCGCCTTAATGCACGGGCTTACCTGGGCTTCAGCCCGGGGCCTCGGCCAATCAGGGGACCCCCCCCTGTCAACAATCGCGCACCTCTCCCCCATGTAGTTTGTTTAAAACATGTATGTAAAGTGTCTTTTTGTGTCTTCATAAGCACAAAATGTATTAATATTATGTACTTCAAAGCAAACAGGATGAGAGGTGTGGATATGAATGTGTTGCAATGGCTTCTCCTTTTTGTTTGGTACATTTTTATATCAGCAGCATGCAGACCTCTGAATCCATATTTTAAACAAAACAAATGTAATAAATACATTTTAGTCATGGTTTCAAGGATTATTTGCCCTCTGTAGCCATTTAGAAAAAAATACCAATAACATGCTGCCATTGTGAGATCAATCCCATCCCTTCCCTAGTAATTGTACTACTTATTTATATGCATTCTCCATTTGATAGCTTTTTTATCGCCAATTGTTTTGGTCTACAATGGAATTTGTAGCATGTTAATGGGCCACAGCACATTTACATTGGGTTAAACATGAAGCTTTGTACCCAAGTCTTTAGTGTCCAACAGCAGCACTGCTACCAGTGCAGTCAGCAGGCCTCTCAGGAAGTCCATCTGGCCAATCAGCTCCTGGCTCGCCGTGAGACATGACTGCAGCAGCTTAGAGAAGCTGGAGACGTATTGGAGTAGGGTGACAACCTGATGGATGGAAACGCACACACATTACAAGAATGAGGATTTGAAAATACGTTATCTTGTCGACAGAAGCACCACAGAGATTGTTTTTCACCAAAAGTTGACACTGAAATGAAAGTGAATAAATATCAGTTTGTAGAGAGAGCCGTTTCCATTTCTTGGTATTTTTGTTCCTCCTCTTCCCCCAGTTGTTTTTGCTTAACAACAAACAAAACAATGCTTTAAACATTTGCCTGTTTCTTGCTCTCTCAAGGGCAAACTATCCACCCACGGAAATCTTTTTTTTCCAGAGGTGCCCTCAGTCAGCCTCTGCTTCAACAACGTCAAACTGACAGCCTACTGTACGCACACACACGCCTTTGGATTTTGTCGGTGAGTCATACAAATAGCGTTGAAAAGTTTAGACACTACTTCACCACCCACCCCCCCCCCAACGCCCCCACCCCAGGCCCTTTAATGTCTGTGTTACAGTGTTGAATCCCCACCTGACTCTTGGCAGCTTTCTGCTCTCCTGTCGACGTGCTCGGTGTCTTCAGCTCGTTGAGACATTTCTCAATTGGCCTCACATCCAGCAGACTGTGGAAAGAGAAACGGAAATAACAAAAATTAATGCGACGATGGTGTGTTGTGTGGTTTTGATTTTTGACGCTTTCACATCACTTAGTTCCAATAGCATGAAATGTAACGTGCTGCACAGAGAGTTTATAGCTATTGCCCATGTTGGGCTTTTACAGTGTTAATTAAAATATAGAGCTTTCAGCATCATAAAACCACAATACATGACATATGAAAATACAATAAATTACACATACCACAACAATACACATACACCACCATACACCCAAAGTGTAGCATACAATTTGCTAAAAATGGGTACACTCTCTTGCCCAACGTTTCCTTTAGAGAGACAAAGCTGTGACATTTCACACTATTTGGTTTCCTCTGCTAAACGTGTTAACATTTCATTGAGCAAATTGATATTGTCAACATTAGCATGACATATTGACCAATCCATGTAACAGTGTAAATTCTTCTTCTGTAATCTTAAAAAAACATTACATCATGTCATTGAAATGAAATGCTATACTGGATGTGTTGAGCCTAAAGCACACAGCCGCGTCGGGACACGAAATAAGGTTTTATGAAGCGATAAAAAAAATACAGCCCCGCTACATTCACTGTCCGTGTCCTTTTGCTCTGGTGAAACAATAGGATTTAATTAATTTGTTGGGTCATGCTATAAAGATGCACCGAAATTCACACTCTGTGTGCTTTGGGCTTTGTGCTGCATAATCCAAGTCAACCCCCCAATCCAATCAGAACGTTGCTGATTGGTTCAGTCGTCGATCAATGAGCGAGCTGCGACTGGCCGCGACTTCCGGCCGATCAGCACACCGGTGGCTGGTTATTTCAAGGGTGCTTAGCGAATGTCAAGTTAACATTTGTGAGTTCACATAGCACTGCGGGCTAGGAGTGGGGAGAGTGACTTGCGAAATAGGAAGTATTTATTTATCATGAGCGACGTCTCACCCGGCCAGCGCTTTTAGAAGCTGGTCGTGTCGGAGCGCGGCGAGCGTGAAGTCCGGCAGCGCGGCCAACAGGCTGGTCAGCAGGGCACACTGGGCTGTCATCAGGTCCGGCGTTACCATGGCGACGGACTCCACGGCCGTCGTGGGCTCGCCTGGCAGCCGGGAGTCCTGGGAGAGGAGCGAGTTGCTGGTGTCTGTGTCGCTCTGGCCTGCACATACACACACACACACACACACACACACACACACACACACACACGCGCATGGACATGGACACGGACACGAACACGCACAGTGAATAAAATGAGGCATCACTGCTGTGGTGAAACTCCCCCCCTATCCCATATATGTCTGGAGATTGTGAGGCTGCTTAATAAAAGCATCAAAGGAGGAAGTTCATATCATAGAGAACAATGTGCTACTCTGTGACAGGACAAGACAGATGCATTAATATACAACTCAGTGTGTTAGAGAGAGTGCAAGCTGCATGCTGGGTAATAACAACCAATGAATCACCAGTGGTTTGTCGCCTCGGAAAAGGAAAGGAAATATTCAAGTTTGTGTTTCTTGGGTTTTAGAGGCATGGAAATAACCACTCTGTGCTTAAAAAGTCCTAAATGTCCCAAAAAATAATTTGTATTTAAATTATTTGTATATAAAAAAAATGTGTCTATAAACATATAAGTGAGGTGTCTCAGTCTTTCCATACCTTGGGCCAGCAGGCGGCTGACCGGTGTGTCTGCTGCGGGGGCCACCAGAGGGGAGGGCGTGGTGGGGGTGTGTGTGCCAGAGCCCCTAATCTGGAAGGAATACACATGGCCAGTCATACTGACAGTAATACACACACACTCCCATCTGTGTATGTGAGAGAGAGAGAGACAGAGAGAGAGAGACAGAGAGAGAGAGAGAGAGAGAGAGATGTGTGGCGAGTGTGAGAGTATGTGTGTGTGCTTTACTAACCACTAGTGTTTGTGTGGTGTGAGAACATTTGCGTGCGTGTGTGTATGGTGAGTAAGAGTGTGTGTGCTTTACTAACCACAGTGTGTGTGTGTGTGTGTGAGAAAGTGTGTGTGTGTGTGTGCGTGTGTGCGTGTGTGTGTGTGTGTGTGTGTGTGTGTGTGTGTGTGTGTGTGTGTGTGAAAGTGTGTGTGTGTGGGTGTGGTGAGTGTGTTATACTAACCACAGTGCTGGAGGTAGAGAGGGAGCTGGAAGCTCTGCTGGGGTTCACAGCAGCTGCCAGAAGACTGTTCCTCCAATAATTCAATGAGTCTTCTGAATCTGAGCATATATATATACATATATATTAGGGCTGAACGATTAATTGCATTTGCGATAATATCGCGATATGACAAAACGCGATTTAAAAAAAAAAAATTGTATTTTTTAATCCGCACTTCCAGACCGTCACCGGGGCTTCAGAGTAATGTGTCCGAGGAGAGTAACCCTCTCCCGGACACACACGCTAGCTTTTACCGCTGTTTTATTTTCAACTTTCAGCTTTATTTTTTTTATATTTATATCTGACTGTATATTTTATTCATTTATTTATAGACTGTCCTGTTAAGTTCAGACAGTGTTTAAGAAGTGCAGTCCACGTTTACATATCATGTTTCATGAAACGTGAAAAGTTACACATGTTGAAGAGGTAAAGCCACAGATTTGTTTGCTTTATTGTTGTAATCTGCGCTTTAAATAAATCTGATATTGTTTATTATGAAACAGATTGATTTATTGCTTGTGTTCTTTGAAAAATACATGAGAAGAGGACCTTGAAAAAATAATCGCATATTAAATAGCAATCGCAATATTGAGGGGAAAAAAATCGCAATTAGATTATTTTCCAAAATCGTTCAGCCCTAATATATATATATATATATATATATATATATATATATATATATATATATATATATATAGTGGTGGGCCGTTATCGGCGTTAACGCGCTGCGATAACGCGAGATTCTTATCGCGCGATAAAAAAAATATCGCCGTTAATCTATTGTCAAAGTTGGGTTAGGAGCTGGGTCTATACCGGATTTCCACCAAGGAAGGTAAGCGCCGCGGAACGGCTGCGCTGCGGAACGGCTGCGTCCTCTGCCCGGCGACCCCCCCCCCCCCCCCCCCCCCCCCCCCCAACACGTTCTCATCCCAACTCGTAATATACCGACGGTTTGTCACGCCCCTAGACGTCTGACATTGACGCAAAAGGTACCCTCCCGCGTCTGTGTGAAACGATCTGGGTTCTCATAAACCCGTTTGCGTTGGTAAGAGACGAGCAGAGTCTACAGCGTCCGCTCGCAGAGCAGAGTCTACACCGTCCGCAGTCTACTGTGAAACAATTCACTCCAAAAAGGGTTATGGTTAGGTTTATGGTTTGGGTTAGGGTTAGCGTAATCTATCACCGTGACCGGGTTATTATTGGAGTGAATGGACGCTGTAGACTCTGCTCGTCTCTTACCACCGCGAACGGGTTTATGAGAACCCCCAGATCGTTTCACACAGACGCGGGAGGGTAACTTTTGCGTCAATGTCAGACGTTTAGGGGCGTGACAAATCATCGGTATATTACGAGTTGGGATGAGAACGGGCTGCCCCCCCCGTCGGTCGTAGGTCTGGGCAGTGGCGCCTTAATGCACGGGCTTACCTGGGCTTCAGCCCGGGGCCTCGGCCAATCAGGGGCCTCTTAAAAAATATATATTTAAAAAAAGATGATAAACGTCCGTATTCGCGGTGTCCCCCCCCCCCCCCCCCCACCTCTCCCCCTCCGGTCTAGCCTGGCTCCGCCCGCCTACGTACTTCCGCTCAATTTTTATTTCACTTCAGTACTAAGGTCTGGCAGTAGCCTAGTCCTAACTAGACCTTGGTACTCATTTCATTCATACTAAAGGTCTAGCAATGCTGTAGAGACAAACGATGTCTCACTTGAAGGCGGGTGCCACAGTCCACACACTGCCCAGTGCCACTCTGGATCTGCCTTAACCAATCGCTAACGTTTGGTCGTGACGTATTTCATGCGCCAGAAACCACGTTGCGCGCAGTATACAAACGGCAGATGCAGTGAGCATTAGCATTAGTCTGGTTCCGCCCGCCTCCGTACTTCCGCTCAATAACTGAAATTCGCGCACGACCTCTACGTCACTGTTCTCAGGCCGCGCCTCCTGTTCGCTGATTGGACCGCAGATTTTGGGGAAAAGAAATCGTTCTAACATAGTAGCATCGCCAGACCTAGTACTGAAGTGAAATGAAATTTGAGCGGAAGTACGTAGGTGGGCGGAGCCAGGCTAGTCTGGCAGTGCTGTATGTTAGAACGATGTCTTTTCCCTCAAATGTGCCTTCCAATCAGCGAACAGGAGGCGCGGCCTGAGAACAGTGACGTAGAGGTCGTGCGCGAATTTCAGTTATTGAGCGGAAGTACGGAGGCGGCGGAACCAGGCTAATGCTAATGCTCACTGCATCTGCCGTTTGTATACTGCGCGCAACGTGGTTTCTGGCGCATGAAATACGTCACGACCAAACGTTAGCGATTGGTTAAGGCAGATCCAGAGTGGCACTGGGCAGAGGAAATAGGTTTTAAACTTCAACAGCACCCGCCTTCAAGTGAGAAATCGCTTGTCTCTACAGCACTGCTAGACCATGAGTATGAATGAAATGAGTATGAAGGTCTAGTTAGGACTAGGCTACCTCCGGTCAACAATCGCGCACCTCTCCCCCTCCGGTCAACAATCGCGCGCGCACCCCCCCCCCCCCGTCAACAATCGCGCACCTCTCCCCCTCCGGTCAACAATCGCGCCCCCCCCCCCCCCCCCCCGGCAACAATCGCGCAGACTTATTTTTAGTCATTATTTAGGTAGCACACACATATTATGAATGCCTTCGACATAATTCAAATGAGCCATTTTAATCTAGATTAATCTAGATTAATTCCAAGATTACAGTTAGATTAATCTAGATTAAAGAAATTAATCTATGCCCAACACTAATATACACACACAAACACACACACATCCATATATCCATATATATATATATATATATATATATATATATATATATACACACACACATACACACAACACATCCAGCTCTCTATATAGATTCACACCTTTTTATTTTGTGTGACGTGAAAGGGAAATATTGACAATAAATGTAAATATTTGAATCTTATTGTATATAATTATTAAATGAGTACGTTGTTGTTAAATAAATCATTGTTAAAAATCATTCATCATTTTTTTTCTCATAACCACCACCCAAAATGTCCCCTACCCTCTGCGGTGCTCCCTGGTGGACTGGGCCCCTGGGAGCCGTGGGTGGGGCACTCTAGGTGGAAGGCGTGTCTCCCCCGGTAGCAGGTGGCCGCAGTGTTGGCCACGTGCTGGAAGTACTGACAGTGGTAGAGCAGGGCCTTGAGAGCAGGCAGGCCCACCAGGGACACACCAGACACCTCGTCATGGACACACAGGTTCTAAGGGGGAGGGGGGGGGGGGGTAGACAGAGCATGAGAGAGCGTGTCAAATGAAGAGAAAGAGAAAGCGAGAGAGACAGAGAGGCAGATATGCAGATAGACAGACAGACAGACAGACACAGAGAGAAAGACCGACTGACAGAGCTTTGGCAATAGTAGTTATATCCTTTCTATGCCAATAAAGCTTTTACGTTTTAAATTATAAAGCTGTTACATTTTTAATTCTACAGCTTTTACATTTTAAATTATGAAGCTTTTACATTTTAAATTGAATTGAGTTTGCATTCGGATACACAGAAAAGCATTATATTCACATAGAGGCGGCGTACACATCCAAGTTGAACACTTTGAACGAGGCTGCCACTTCTAGCCCTACTAGAATCTGCAGGACTTTGTTGTGGGCACACAGTAAGTGAACAGTGGCAGGTTTTGATGAAGAGTAAAATAATGAACTAAAAACAGTGAGAGATTGGAACAATGGGTGTTTTGGAGCAGCAGACTCAGTGGAAAGACTTTAAAGTGGCTGACGGGGCCACTGACCTTCCAGCTTGAGTCTTTGGCCTCCTCCGCATTGGCAGGCATCGGCATCACGAGCAGGTTCCGCAGGATGAACGCTGCCTGCACACACACATGCATGCAACACAAGCATGTGCACACATACACACATTTGAATGCACAAATGAACACGTGCACGTGCACGTGCACACACACACACACACACACACACACACACACACACACACACACACACACACACACACACACACACACACACACACACACACACACACACACACACACACACACACACACGAGGATGAAGCCAGAGCATCGACAACACTGCCATCTAGCTGTAGTTCACTGGTAATACAGAGCAGTCTCCTGATCTCTTGTGTCTATTGGCCTCAATGTGTCATCCAGAGTGTAGAATGAGTGCAAATGCTAAAAAGGGAACAACAACAGTGAGTATCAGGCTAAAGAAAGCCAGGTTATTTTGCTGATTCATTTTTAAATCAATGAATGGATCATGTTGAATTCATTAAATGGGATTAGTTCCCTTGGTTTCTGCATCACCATGGCGACTCCCCATGCCCTACCCATGGGCCCAGATCAGCCCAGTTGACGCATCACTAATCTACTATACTACTACTCTCTTACATAATCTCACGTCACCTCTGTTTCTGTTTTGTTTTATTGCTACCATTATATGTCTGTTCCATTCAGCCCCTATTGCGCTCCTCGCACTTAAAATCCATAAAATACACAATAAGATTCACAAAATGTAAGAATATATTGAGCTGTGATTAAGGGCTATACAAACAAAATTACTTGACATGGGGGGCCCGGGGTTGTGTGGTACTACAGTGACCTGCCTACTAGGGCTGCAACTAATGATAATTTTTGCTATTAATCAATTATTAAGTCAGAGAAAATGTCATAAATAAAAGCAAATGCCATCACAAGATACCAGAGTCCAGAACAATGTCTTAAAGTTGCTTGCTTTGTCTGAAAAGCAGCCGAGAAGTATTCACGTTATAATAAACCAAACATTTG
Organism: Merluccius polli; assembly: GCA_030340625.1. NCBI lineage: Eukaryota > Metazoa > Chordata > Actinopteri > Gadiformes > Merlucciidae > Merluccius > Merluccius polli. Next base: position 102,747 of record JAOPHQ010004019.1, read on the forward strand.
AATTTCTGAAGCATCAACTATTTCTTTCTGAAGCATTTCATCATGAAATGGTTGCGGCCCTACTGCCTACCTCCCTGCGGACCATGCTGCACTCCCGCCGGTCCAGCAGGATGTTGAGCAGCGCGCCCCACAGCCCACCGCTGATGTTCTGGCAGCTGGCACACAGGGCCTGGCACCCACTGGGCTCCCTGGACAGAGCCCTGCCCACGCCCAGGCTGGCAAACCTCACCTGGGGGGGGGGGGGGGGGGAGCAGCGGAGGAATAGGGGTGGAGAGAGGAGAAGGGGGCATATGAATAGAGACACAGAGATTGTGGATAGTAGAGATAATCAATGTGTGACTAATCCACATGAAACTGCTATTACTCCAAAAGCTCTGTTGTTGACACTTTTAACAACCAACTGCAGACCTACTTATGCAGGCAGGCATGTAGCTAATGTAGAAAATGTTTCTCTCTTTTACTATCAATTTTAAGAATTTTATTTCTCTGCCTTTTTATTGGATCTTTCAGTCTATTTTTATAAACGTACTTTGTGTCTTTCTATTGTGTTGTGTTTTTAATGCCATACTGTAAAGCATTTTGAGCTGCATTTGTATGAAAGGTGCTATACGAACAAAAGTAGTTGTAATTATTATTATTATTATTATCATCATTATTATTATTATTATTATTAGCATTATTAGCATTATTATTATTAGGATTAAATAAGAGCACCAGTCACCTGCGCATCATAACGTGACTGCCTTCTACAAGTTCAGTGATGCATGTCTCATAACAGTGGTCTGGTCATTTATACTTTTCACACCAGACTGGCACGTGCACCGGTGACGGTGAAGTAGGACGGTACCTTGTCACAGGAAGCCCCTACAGACGTTTACAGACTTACATATATTCAGACAGAGAGAGGGTTGGGGCCACCTAGCTGTCATTTAATTCTTTATTCTCTCTTCTGTTTGTGATGGCTGACTAGGGCTCACACGGCTTTCATCTGGTCCCAAACAAGATGAAAGCAGTGTGAGCCGCCTTCCCACACCTTTTTATCTGTTGAAGAGCGTATTGCTCAACCCTTCATGTGTAGCAACTATCGTACTACAGTGGGGCAAAGCAAGGACCTCCTACATCTTTATAAATCTAGAGCAGCAAGGAAAGTAGAATGAGTAGGAGTGAAAGGGCAGGGTAGTCTAGTCGAGTGTTTGACAGCTCAAAGCTCCTGGGTCTGAACCTTAAAACTCTCTGACACACTCAATAGGGCTCGTAGATCAGAATGCATCATGGGATTTTTTTGTTGGCGATACTCCACCATATTGAAAGGACTGAAGAGAGTTGTAGTACTGTAAAATCGTAAATCAACGTAAATATACCGTAACCTAGGCTAATGAGAACTTTGTTTTGCCACGCCTCGCATGAGAAACGCTGTGGCAGTTTCAAACCCAACAATGTCTCACCATTATGACAAATCATTTCGCAATAAATTACTAAACAATGACGAAAAAAACATTACTATGACTAACATAATAACTTATAATAACATAATAACAAATTCTGTAAAAGTAATATCAATCTAAAAACGTTGAAGTGTTCCTACCTCTGGGTCACGGTCCACCCAGAGTGGGATGAGCCAGGCCAATCCCAGCTGAGAACCATTGGTCTCATCAGATCCCACATCCTGCCCCAAGGACCACTGGGAAATGAAGTCCTGAAGTAAAAATAAAAAAGAGTGACAATGTCTTAGCTACTCCTTAACATTTGTTGTTCATTTGGTGTTCATTCAATAATTTTGCACGAGATACAATCCAACAAGGTATAAACTTTGGAGAGTACGGACAAAGCACAGCCTTATATTCAGCTACAATACAGTTCTATACACACACCTTGCCCCTGCTCTCGGCCATCATCTCATGGGAAAGGTGGAGGAGGCAGATGACGGCGTTCTTGGTCACTCCTTTGCCCATGAAGGACATGGAGTTCCCGCCCCACTCCACGTAGAACGAGGAGATCACCTGGGTTTTCGGAAACACGGAAACACACACACACACACACACACACACACACACACACAAACAATGGGAGACGATAAGACTTCAGAGATCCCTATTTATAGACATCAAAGTTAAACACCATATCCACACGAGACTATCCTGCCCCCATCAGGATCCCTATATGGGAACATTTTGAATTCCCCTGTGTAAAAGTCTGTGAAATCGGAATCACACAAAACATTTGACATGGTTATCTTTTCGCTCAGCGTAACGTACGGCTGCCATTGCCTTTTATTTCACTCGATTGGCTGTCTCCGTTTTTCAAAACATCACACGGAATTGCAATTAAAGTGAAAAGCCGACCGCTGCACGTGGTGTACCTCTCTGCATTTTAAATCAAGGTTAAATACAGCAGGGGCTAATTGTTTTGCTTCATGAGCCTGCTAGTTGTGGGACTGGGGCTGGGGAGCAGATGAAGAGATGCCAAGACCAAGGCCAGCTGAGCCCGGACCCCATCACCAAGAGATGGGAGGGAAGGGATGGACGGGATGGAAGGGGGGTGAAAGGTGAGGCAAAGGGGTCAAGGAAACAGACGGTCTATTCACAGGGATGGAGCTAATGAACAGAAATCTGGACTGCAAATGAAATAAAAGATATAGCACCAAGTTTCTGGCAGCAGTGTGTCGCCGCGACACAGTGAAATCGGAAAAATCGTAGAAGTGAAAGGCGAGGCAAAGTCCAATCTATTCACAGAAGTGCTTATGCAAATGAAGTCATCCAAACCGACAATATGTCATTGCGCACGCAAATCAGTCCAATTCTAGAAACGGGCCCTCTATGCACCATTAAACCGATTCATAAAGGGCTTCCGGCAAATTAGCTCCTGGGGTTAACTGGCCTCGTTGGCGCCAGTGCACATTTTCCCCAAATAATGGAGCGGGAAGGTTGGCTGACTCCATAACCACACACGCCTTCTGATTGAGACAGGAACTTATCTACCTGGGATTTTAACAGGTCCGTACATGCCATTGTCCATGTCGCTCACCCCTCTATTGACCTAACAGTGGGATTAAACCTCAGCGATTGTCGGTTCACATTTTTTGTATCGAGTTGAGCATTTAAATTATTGAAACTCTGCATATGCAATTAGAGGGCCCCAAAAAGACAATACAAGAAACAGAAAAGTAAGGTTTTACAACATGTTATGAAAGCGAAAGGTTTTTGTTTTTTGCTCCCCCCTAAAAAAGGACCCCCAAAACACCAAAAACAAAAAAGTTCTTCTTTCACACATCTGAATTTGCACCCCGGTTCCCACAAACCTGCATTGCAGGAGCAAGTGTTGAGCATTAGCGAAGACACAAATTTGCATGACCGAGCGGCCCAAGTCGTTATTTATTTGTAGTGCGCTAACGACATGCAAAACATATCTAAATATGGATGAGGCATTGGCACACATTAAGCGTGCATTTCACAGCGCGCTTTAGGCCACATGGTTCAATGACCTCGGCTAATTCTCTGTGAATCGAGGCCTTGGCCAAAATACATTTATGCATGTCAAAGCTGCCCAGTGAAGATAAAGTCAACACACATTGATGGGTGTGTGTGTGTGTGTGTGTGTGTGTGTGTGTGTGTGTGTGTGTGTGTGTGTGTGTGTGTGTGTGTGTGTGTGTGTGTGTGTGTACGTGCGTGCACGTGTGTGTGTTCAGTCTTGAGTGTTAGAACCTAAGCAATCATACAAAACCTGGACACCTCAGTACACCTACTTGCTGCTTGAGCTGCCCTCTCTCTCATTATGTTGTTGTTGTGGTGTTTATGGGTTTTTTTGTGGACATTTTAAACAACAGAACAGATGGGATTGGCAAGGTGGATTATCCCCATCAGAGGCTTCACAGTGTAGCATAACTAATCAATGACTTTTTTTCTTTTTTTTTACCTATTGCAATTCATAACCACATTTACTTTTAGTTTTAATTAATTCCACAGACAGTATTGTGTTGCTGCCGTTTGCTGTGTTTTTTGTGTGCTTTCATTTCTTTCCGTGGGCAGTCAGGCATTTCTGCTTTTTCTGGCATTGCCAAATCATTTGGGGGGCTTAAATTTGGGCACACAACTACATCAACATGTTCATATAAATATAACAGATTGATTAATCAACGTGCACACACACACCTACACACACAGACACAGACACACACTAACCTCTAACAGCCCAATGAGGTACTTGGAGCAAAGGGAAATAGGCTCCAGCTCTGGGCACTGGGAGCTCCATCCAGGCAGGGCAGTGAGGGCGACCATGCCCAGCAGAGTCCTCTCCAAGCTGGGTAGACCGTAGAACCGCGGCGCATCAGACACCCGCAGGCTCTGGAGCAAACAGAGAGCCAGCTGGCTCTTGAAAGGGCCTGCCAGTGCCAAACATATCCTAACGAGAGAGAGACACACACACACAAACCAGTCAAAAAAGAGAGAAGAGACATTTCCATCCATGTTTACAGGATAATAATTACGGTATAATTATTCTAACAGAACTTTGATCATAATCACAACCTGTAATCACAGCTTGTTGTACTTCCGAGCACATCGGCTTGTCTCTAAACATTGTGACACTGTCAATGCTCCTTTCCCCTGGACTTGAGTCCAAGCACTGTGGTTGCAGCAAGCATCAGACTTCTGAACTACACTCGACAAATAACAAACACCGACACTTTTCATTTTATCCTTCCTGTGGAAAATAAAATCAATTCATTAAAAATTGGAAGCAAATAGGCTGGCATACTGAAACTAAATATGGCAGCAGTAAAAAAATAATAAAAAGGAATCAATGTAGCTTCCATCGCCTGTGGCTATTGCTGATGAGAAGATCAGGGCTGCATGTTTGATTGACGGGAACTAAACCGAGGTACATCCCGGCCCACTGTGAGAAATATAATACCCGTTAGATGGCACATTCAGCTCAGATCTTCAGACATGTGATCCGGGCTGCATGGGACCACTACAAGGCCCAGACAAATAAATGGTTTCCTCTCAGTTGCTCACAGTATTTTGCTGCGGTTTTGTATGCGAGTGTATGTGTAAGACAGTGATCCCATTCTATGAAGTTGTTGCATTAGATTCCCGTGATTGCCGTTAGCATTAGTGTTATTATTTGTTTATTTGTATTTATTTATTTAGTGTATGTATAATACAGTATATATAGTATACAATTCCCTTTTCATTATTCACGTTGGTCATTACCACTGTTTTCAACCACTATTTGCTTTAGTGATCTTGTCATGGCAAAAAAGCACTATGCAATTTAGACAGACAGATAGAAAGTCAGAGAGAGAGAGAGAGAGAGAGAGAGAGAGAGAGAGAGAGAGAGAGAGAGAGAGAGAGAGAGAGAGAGAGAGAGAGAGAGAGAGAGAGAGAGAGAGAGAGAGAGAGAGAGAGAGAGAGAGAGAGAGAGAGAGAGAGAGAGAGAGGCTAAGACATTACATGCAGTGCTGACTCCTACCTGTCGGGGGTGCTGGCGAGGCGATGAAGCAGGGTGGTCAGGAAGCCGGTGATCTCCCGCTGCAGCCTCTGGGTGACCTGGCCCCGCTGCTCCTCCACTCCCCCCTGGCCCTGACCCTGACCTGGGCCCCCGGGGCCCTGGCTCTCCCCGACCAGCAGGAAATCACCCAGGGACACGGTGTCCTGGGTGAGGGAGGAAGTAGGTTGAATGGAGTTAGAGAGAAACATTTAGAGAGACAGAGATACAGAGGATAGAAGGACAGAGACACAAGACAGAGGCAAAGAGATAACAGATAGAGAGACGGAGAGATGGAAAAACAGAGATAGAGATAAAAATATATGATATAGATGACAGACATGGAGATGGAGTGAGAGAGTGACAGAGACGGAGATGGATGGGACGAGAGGCAGAAGGATATGTAACAGAGACATGCAGGGAGAGGAATAAAAGAGACAGAAGGACAGAGAGACAGAAGGAGATAGAAGGGGAGTCAGGCAGCGGCACAGCACACCTATTTATAACTCTGCAGAAAGTCATCCACCAGAGAGCAAACTCACCCACACACCACACCCACTCCCCTTACATGAACCAGCGATTTTAAACAACGCAGACAGACAGATGTTTCTGAAACAGATCAGTAATTACAGAGAAGTCTGCACTGACAGTGGAGGCTGCTCACCCCTACCAGCCGCCCTCCATGCAGCCTCCAGGGGAGGCCCCCGTTGTTTACACACGTTAATGAGAAAACCAAGGTGAGACTGATTAAATCCTAAAAGTAGCTCCGCCAGCTAAAGAGAGCCACAATTCCTGCTCTCCTCGGGCAAAGCCAGGGAACGGGGGCTTAGATCTGAGGCGATAACGCGGGAGTTATACTGTAGTAATGAGGCGGTAATATGTTTGGCTTGCTCTGGCTGTGTGTGTGTGTGTGCCTTAAATACACCTTCATAATCCTCCCGCGTAGAAATGTTGGAGCGCTCAACACCTTATAGACTTGGAACACATGCAAGCACATGTAATTACAGAAGACACAGACGCAATAGACTGAGAGAGAAGACCAAATGACTTTTTAGGGGAAGAGTGTATTTCAAGAGCCTAAACATAGGACAGGAGATAGGTAAAGGCCGCAGTATACTCGCCGTTCCCAAGCTGTCGCGCGACAATGTGACGTCACGGGAGGACGGTAACTATTTATACTCGCGCTGGTGGCCGCGACATTATTCTACATCACTTCCCCATCTGGTCAGCCATCAACAGTCCAGTGTATGGCAGCAGTTCTCATATGAAGTGTTTGTAAGCATCCATCTTAATAACTTAGTGATTATCTTAGCCTATATACTTTTATTTTATAACTTACTGCCGCTTTGAGATAGTTTTTCAGCCACGTAATTCCACTCGTCTTTGACCACAACAACAGTAGACAGCACTTACATAAAACCACGGTTTATTAGCGAATACATATAGGCATACACCACACAATAAAACAGAACATATAAAGAAAGAAGCCTTAGCAATAAGGCGCATTACAATGTGCCTTCGAACTCGTCCGTGTTTCTGTTTCCACTTTGTCGCGCGCCGCTGAAAAAAAAGGAGCTGTGCGCGACACGGCGCGTTCGGGCCAAAATCCTGTCGCGCCGGCGAGATCTACGTCATTTTGACGTCACAACGTCGCGCGACAGCTTGGGAACGGCGAGTATACTGCGGCCTTAAGGGATAGGCGTGCATGTATCGAAAAATAATGCACAACGCGAGGGCTAAGGTTTTTTGATACATGTACACCTTGGAGTGGATTATCCCGCTTATACCATGGCCACTTGCGAATCATTCAAAATATAAGGGTGTTGATTCATACAGCAAATGACCGAAGAAATATATGGGTCTGACTAATGCCTGGAAGGCTAAAAGTTAACATGAGATTCATATGGAATGCAGACGTTACCTTATTACTCCAGTAAATAGAGACGATCTTAGTAACGACCTGGCAACGGGGAAGCTTTCTAAACATAATCCCGTCCAAGTCCGGCCAAGTCTGTTTTGTTTAGCGCATTATTTTTTAGACCGGTAATAAGGCTGCTTATGTTACGACACGTCATAGTTGCATGTTATCAAAAAATAATGCACACCTCTCCAGCCAATCAGAATCGAGTATTCACCCGGGCCATGGTATAAGAATTGAGAACAACTGGAATAATTTTATGTCTATCCCCTGTGGATTACATTGCTTCTGCTACACCTCTACACCTTTAACACTCGGAACAATCCGAACATGACTTCCACTACAGCAGAGACATTAACAAATTCTTCAACTACACGGATATACCCACAGGTGTCTCCAAGTACGACCGAGCCAAAGGTATAAAAGTAATTATGTTTGATGATGTCACTGTGCCATGGTGTTCTCTCTATCCATTCCTGAGGCGGCAGTGACCTGTCTGGGTGTTATTTCATCTCTTTTTTTTATGGTTTGTTGACTACATCTGCTCTGTACCCCTCGCGGTAGTTATAGTTTCTACTCTGCGTTCTTGCCATATGTTGTCAAAGCACTGAAATTCAAATGTTGGTTGGATAAATCTTTGCCAACTGCTGTTAGAAGGACAAGAACTGGGAAGCAGGATAATGAAGGATGCTATAGCAAAGCTAACAGCTTTGAGTAGATCGGGCCTTTGCTGCCCCCTAGCTGGCAGAAATAAATGAATGCTACATGTACGACTCATAGACAATACAGAAATATTGCTCAATAATTATAGTCTAATTTCTAATGGACCATCGCTTCATTACTTCAACTTAAAAAAAAAGACCACTGCCCTTAGGAAATCAAAATGCTCCGTACTTTATCGAGGAGGAGCTCCAGTATCCAACGCAGGTCCGTGTCCTCCGTCTCGGACGTAGATTTGGTTCGCAGATTTTGTTTAAAGTAAACGTTGAGGAACGCCGCGATGTCCGCTAGCAACCTCTCGTCTTCCACACAAGCAGGATGCACCTGGAGAAACCTACGGGCGAGGAATTCATGTTAGTCCTTTCTATCACATAAAGACAAAGGAAAAATAATTTGAGACATTCTGTGACATTTTTTATGTTTTCCGTGTTATATCTGCTCATGTATTCTGATCTTGTTTGATTCTGTTGTGTGCTCTTCTGTTGGCAAGGTCACATATTAAAAAACAATGTTAAATCACTCCTGGCATTATAAAAAGGTTAAATAAACTAAAATAAAGACCTTAGAGGCCTGTCAGTTTTCATCTAAGGCTTGAGGAATATGCTTCTTCTGTGGCACGTTAATACACTGTAATAGTTCGATTTTAGAAAGGAAAGAAAAAAGACAAAGATGTTGCATCAAATGGAGCTAGCACCGGCAAAAAACTGTCTTGTTGTAATGCTCGTCATAAAATCCTCATGCAATTTACAAATGGATTCTCTATAAGTAGTCAAGGAAAATATAATTGTATGAATACGAAACAGTCACAAGAAAGCTGCAGCAGAAAGTCCACCAGTGCACAAAATTAGCACCAGCCACCAGCCAAATGCAGGTAAAATATGCAAGTGGCTGGTAGATTTGCTTCACTCACCAGCCAAAATTAAATATGGTAATCTATTGAGTGGCTGGTAAAATGTGAACATTCACAAGCCATTTGGCCGGTGGAGTGTACCTGGCTATGGCGCTCTGCCAGGTGAGCGAACGCAGAGTCTCCCCGCAGCCGTGCGATTGGCTGTGCGTGAAGGCCAGTCTGTCAATCAAAAGGTAGAGGCGGAGCCTGCTGAGGGCGGACCTCACGGAACCGTGTCCTGCTGCCATGACGATGTCCTGTACGCAGTCCTGTAGGCCCGTGGAGAGGTGGGATGTCCGTGCCGACAGGATCTGGGCCTCGGACAGCACCAGCGCAGTGTGGAATCTGGCCCGAAGAAAAGGAAGATGGTGCAGAAGTTAAGACACTGAAGAAGTACATCAATGAATACACACAAATAAATATGCTTTGAACAAATCTGGGTTTGATTGAACTCCAATAAGATAATAAAAAGTAGCTTTGTATGAAATCGTAATGACTTAATAGTGAAAAAGAGACATTTAAAAGTGGCAATCTCGAAGATTTCCTCACTTCCATGGCTTCCCAGAGATCCAAACAGTGTTGCCTGTGTGATGTCAGTCAGTTAGCAGCTGGCCTCTGCTAGCAACGCTAGCAGTGACTGGAAAAAACAGTACATTTCTTCAAACACAGTAGCTCCATCTACCCTCTCTGGGGGAACTACCACTACTGGGTAATGGAAAACGCGTCACTGCCTGTGCGCCTGTGCTTGTGATTTTTATGCGGGTAAGTCGCCACCGACACCCAGTTCGTAACATTCATAATACTGCAAATGCAAAGGGCTTTCATCAGTGGGCCATAGGCTCACTCACCATTGCGTTGCCTCATTCGGCGATACAATAGTGACTTAACAGACATTTATTTGCATGAAAATCTTCTAGATTGCTACTTTAAGGTAGGGGCATTGTTCGAGGTGTCCCAATTCTTGTTCCTCGGTCACACCCTTCTGAGTTGGCTTTGAGTTGCGGGGTGTGTTTGACAAGTGACATGCTCAGAGGCAGCCGAGGGGCCCGGCTGATGTTTGGGTTGACATTTAAAAATCAGTGGGTTCGGGACAACCGAGAACCTCCAAGAGCGTCCCCCATCGTTGTGCATGAGAGATGTAACTTTGATCCACTTATCCTACATTCTTAGCAGCAGCGACAACACCGCCGACAACCTCTGACAAGAAAACCTGTGAGGATTGTGAAGTGAGGATTCTAAAATTAGCATTTTGTGCTATTTGCCTAAAACACATAGAAAGCCACAAAAGTATTTGGTCAACGTATATAGCAAGGAGTAACAGATTAGCTAACTTGCAAATGAACTGGGTATTATATTATGCGTGTGCAGGGGGGGGGCCAGAGATGAACAACAACATCCCCGTGGAAATTATTCATCTCAACGGTTTTGTTCAGTAAGCGCTATTCTCCCGACCATACTGTCGCACAGAGTTTGGCTCAGTGAGGATTGATCCATCTGCCGCGTGCTCGAAAAGAAAATCCTTTGCTGATGCGATTAAGAAAGTTAAAACGCTGGGCGACACGCTCATCTGTTTGCGTTAGGTCACATTAGGAGTAAATGAAGATGGATGACGGCTTTCTGAAAGACGCCCCCCCCGCCCCCCCATCTCTTGTGACACAGCGTTACCTCGGCTCGACGTAGACACGGAAGTCGGGTGTCGAGAGTGCCGCGGTTTTAATTGTTCAATCACATCCGTGATTAGAAAAAATAATGAATATATCAGTCTTGCTTGTAGCCGTCGAGGAGCTCGAATATAAAAACAATATCCGATAGCGTTGATGCAATAGTTCACTTGAAGCAATTCAACAATCGTTGCAGGGATTATTTGAGAACAACATTTAGGTTGAATTAAAAACTTTATTTACCAACTTTGGAGTTACAAAAGTTGGGGACACCCAGAGTAAAACAATGACCCTATGATCCTGCCAGTAACTAATGAGGAAGGAAAAAGGTTAAAGAAATGCCACAAAGCATACTAAATGACTTGCCGACTGAAATTCTTCCAATTCACCATCTTTCCTCTTAGTCGAGTGGTCTAAAATAATCAATTTTTAGCATCACAGAAAGCGAGAGTGTGTGAGAGTGATTAAAGCGCCATATGGGTCATCCTTACTCGCTGACATCGCTCTGGACCCTCCTGCGCTCCTCCAGAAGGTTGTCCAGGCCGGAGTACCACGCCGTGTTCCAGGCCAGCTGGAGGGCGTGGCGGGCGGGGGCAAAGGTCAGGAGGTCAGCGGCGGGGGTCACCACGCAACAGTACGGGCTGACCGCGTGGTGTGTCACCGCGTGGAACGGGATTTTGTACCTGGAGGGGGAATAATAATAATTGGACAACATTTTTCAATTATTGTGGGACTTTTATGGTAATATGTGAACCGATTCATTCACCATTGATCTTTCACATTTGTTTTTTTACACTTTCAACTGGCTGTGTCGGGTATTACCTCCGGGTTACTGATGGAGGGAGGGAGAAAGTTGCTAGAGTCCCGTCCATGTTGGATTTCTCAGACCTGAAACAGACAGCAACATACTGTAATGGTGGGCAGGATAATGTAGTGGCCAGGCCGTTCTGAGTAACAGCCGAAATGTAGGCATCCCTTGGGCAACCTGCTCCATAATGATATGCATCTGTATTCACTGTAAGTCGCTTTGAATAAAAACGTCCACTGAAATTGACTAAATGGTGTGAAACAGTAAAGTAGTAATGGATACACAATGCCTTGTTTGCTTTACGAATCGCAGCAACAACATCAACTATAAAAAGGTAAAAAAAAAAAAAGGAGAGATCAATAACTCACCAGGCTTCAACTGTGGCGATCTCATCAAAAAGCAACAAGCACATGAGCACAGCTGCCTCGTACCCACTGCCTTGGTTGTCCTTCACTATTAAGGAGGCTTTGGGAGAACAAGACACACCCCGGGCAATTAATGTGGAGAACACACACACACACACACACACCCTGTGCTTTATCACTTTACTTTACGAGTAGCACGTTTAACGACCAGAGTATATAAAAAAGTCACAAACTCAAAAAGCTCAATAAATAAGTGTAAGTCTGGTCCCTAAGTAGCGACGTTGCTTGCGTGTGTTAATAGGTTGAAGAGTAAGATGGTGTCTGACCCCCAAAAACACTTAAGTCAGAGTTTTTTATTTGTAAAGGATGGCTGTGTATTTATTGGAAATTAATGACTTGGGAATACAATTCCTTTGGGAAGCTTCAACGCCGCATTAAGGAACTTTTTCCCTGCCGACTTCACTTTAGTTTAAAGCCTTCACATTTTGCTCAAAGAACAAAACTCCTCAGAGGACCATGGCAGAAAAACTATTGACCAAAAACAAAGTTTGGTCGCAGGGCGGGCCACGGTAGGAGTGGACAGGAAATGAAATAAAGTTTTTTACGCCTGGAGTGGTGTAAAGTGATGTGGAGCGGTGGACAGGGTTGTACTACTGACCTCAGTCCTAATCATTTTGAAACAAAAAGCCGCATTGAAAGGGACGGGTTACATAGTGCAGGTTTTTTGTCATTCAAGTCAGAATGATGCAGTACGACCTCATACATATACCCACCAGAGTCGGACTCAAGGCTCCAATTAATTCAACTGGGCATGCTTGACAACAAGTGTGTGTTTCATGTTGAGAGTTGTCCATAAGACGCCCAGGGAGTTGCACTCTAGCGCCAAGCAAGCGACGACGCATCAGCGCACGCCTTCATTAGCATCCTGCTAACGCACCACTTACTGGTGTGATGACATAGTTTGCGGCGTTGCAGCGCTGACTGACTTGGGCTGTGTGTGTGTACGTGTGTGTTTGTGTGTGTGTGTGCGTGTGTGTGTGTGTGTGTGTGTTAAGCGCCTGTGTGTGCGTGTGTGTTTTTTCCTACGAGCGTGCCCCACTGCCACCCCCACCGAGAAGATGACAAGATTCTAAGTGTGCGCTAGCGGGGAACGTTCCTTAATGAGCTGTCTTGTGAACGTACCCCTGAGCAGGCCGAGGAGCAGAGGGGAGCACTGGGCGAGGCTGTGGCGCAGAGCAGGGTCGGCGTATACCAGCTTCCGTAGCACGCAGAAGCTCGGCTTCAACAGGCAGTCCATGCTCTTGGGGAGGGGGGGGGGGAAAGAGATGAACGCACACTGCATTTAATTGTGGCCAAATATATATATATATATATACTCTCTCTCTCTCTCTCTCTCTCTCTCTCTCTCTCTCTCTCTCTCTCTCTCTCTCTCTCTCTCTCTCTCTCTCTCTCTCTCTCTCTCTCTCTCTCTCTCTCTCTCTCTCTCTCTCTCTCTCTCTCTCTCTCTCTCTCTCTCTCTCTCTCACACAGTAAGACATGCACACACACACACAAGCACAAAGACACACACACGCATGCGCTCTCTCCTTGCTGTCACTTCACATAAGTGGACCTAAATGTACGAGTCACAAACAGCACACGCTTGAGCGAGTGTGACCCGCAGCCATCACTCCTAAACACAATTTAGTCCTCCGAGTCTTAATGTCCATGGCCCTGTTATTCCACCTCCATATAGGACAGACCTGATGGACCATTTACACCACACACGCACGCACACATACACGCACACACCATTAGCCGTGTGTCACGCTCAAGGCCTCAGAGCAGATCAGCAGGCGAGCTAGAACAGAAGTGCACAGATCGCGGGTGACCAGCATGCCCATCTGATGTAATTAGCGCACGCCTGTCGTCATCATCATCATGCTTCACACACACACACACACACACACACGTGCGCACACATACACACACACACACACACACACACACAATTATTTACAACTAAGTGCACAAGCCCACACTCACTCTAAATGTTATTGAATGTGTAATCTTTTTACGTAAATAGATCTATACACACACAGCTTTTTCATCTCTAGAAAGCGATAAGGGAAGGATTTTTTTTTGGGTTGAATTCTTGCCATCTGTTAGCCAATATTGATTTATTATTATTTGTTACTTGTTTGGTTGGTTGGTGTTTTTGTACCTTATTGCCGTTTACACTCTCCATAATGAAAGAAATGACTTTGTCGGTTATGCCAAGATTCTTCAGCACGGGGTGCATGGCTGTGTCTGAGGGGAAATAAGAGAACAATTCAATATGCTGACAATAAACATTTGCATACTCCTCAAGATTTGTTTATTGAGTTTCTCTTCCTGTTCGCCTAAAAAACATATGGCCGTGGGAAGACAAACACATTTTGCATCAGCAGAAAGTACAGAATCCACACAGGCCCACGTCTGAGCAGCACGTGGATATATTTAGAATAGTTTCGCTGTGGCTTGGTACGCATTTGATTTCATGTTAGGCTCCCCTGAAAACGATGGGTGAACCCAGAGATGGAATCAGAGTTCCACATGATTTTTCCACAACTTCATAAGGCAAGGAGATATGCATGCCATCTAGATAGCGAACAGCAAATTACTTTCACAGTAATAAACAAAAGGAAGGTTGCTTAATCTGCTTGTGCACTAAGCACGTAGGTGACGCGACTTGCAGAGCCCCAGGTTCGATTCCCACCTGTGATCCTACGCTACACGTCACCCTCTCTCGCTTTCAGCCCATTTACCCGTCTTGTTTTGTCTGTCATGCCATGAAAAATATATGAAATGCTAAACAAAAAAATGTACTTGACTAATGAGCGAGGGACCAAGATAGAGGACTTGTCTATGGGATAGGAAAGGGTATATAACAAAGGCAATGTTGACAGTCCAGCAGGGATCAATTGGCCTTCGCTGTAGCAACACCTGACCTTGCAGAACAACCGCCAGCTGTTCGGTGGCAGACCTCCTGAGGGACAGGTCCACAGTGTCCGACGTCAGAATGCCAAACAGCTTCTCCACCGACTCCACCTACCCAGCACAAACATGGCCGCACCCCCATTGACACGCACACGCACACACACACACACAGTGTTTGAGTGGCATATAATTGCAGTTTTGTATGTTTGAGCAGGGGTATAACCCCTGGGGTACTTTTAAAGACCCCCCCCTACATTCAATGCTACAATCATTGCCATCCACTCTAGACAATTAACAGATCGAAATCGTAAGTTCTCGTAATGTAAAGAAAAAGAAAATAGGGCTGAGTTTTATCCACGATGGAGTGGCGTCTTACAGTAAAAAGGGAGATGGGGGGGGCGGGGGGGGATAGGGACTTGCCGGTACAGTGAGTGGCGTGGATGTGTACCTTGAGGAAGGACTTGGTGCACGTGTCCAGTGTGATGTCAAGCGTGTTCATGGGGCAGTAGAGACCGGGGAGGGAGGAGAGCGTCAACTGGTCCAGGTCTGGCCTGGCTGCCTCAGAGACCCCAGACCCAGTTAGATGTGGCAAGATGTGTTCCACTGCTGCCATTCTCACCCTGTTGGAAGTATAAAGCATATAGTATGTGTTTTAGAAAGTATAAAGCAATGTCTGTGTATATATATATATATATACATATACATACACACACACACACACACACACACACACACACACACACACACACACACACACACACACACACACACACACACACACACACACACACACACACACACACATACAAAGCTTGCACACAACCATGCTCTTATCGACGCTTCCATCCGTTCGTTTTTTGTAACAAAATTTCCCATCCACGGGGCCAACCAAAGCGGTCTCATCAGCTACTTCGTTCATGTTCATGCTCCAGTATAATCGGTCCGCCTGAAACTCATCCAGTGAGAAACGTTCCGCGGTGCAAAAATAAGTGCGATTAAAATGCGTCAATTTTTTTAACGCGTTAATTATTGTGTAATTAATTAATCTTAATTAACGCGTTAAAGTCCCGGCCGTAATATATATATACATATATATATATATATATATATATATATATATATATATATATATATACACATATATATATATATACATACACATATACATATATATATATATATATATATATATATATATATATATATACACATATACACATATACATATATATATATACACATATATATATATATATATATATATATATATACATATATATATATATATATATATATATATATATATATATATATACACATATATATATATATATATATATATATATATATATATATATATATATATATATATATATACACACACACTATAATGATATCCCTGCCTCACAGTGCAGAATGACCATGTTGAACTGCACATTTAGATTTTGACTCAATTACCTTTAAAAAATGATAAATAAATATAAAATATATATTCATATTCATTTTGGAACTGAATATATACAAACTTACTGCCAGACCACAATATTGTGCACTATATATATGTATATATTTTATAATCCCCACAATTTATTCATTTATATATTAATTTCTGAATATTCAGACTAGAATGCCAGAAAGCCACCCCCTGCAGACGAGGCTGAGAAGCAGGTCAGCGGTCCGCAGCAGACAGAGGTAAGATGTCCGTCAGAAGCCCTGGAACTCACGTGGGCTGCTTGGTGAAGAGGAGACGCAGTGCGGCCCGCAGCCGGGCCGGGTCTGGCAATGCGCTGGCGCCCGGCGCCTCGGACCCCCCGCTCAGCAGTAGGACGCATTTACCCAGGGGGTCTTCAGTGCTCGCGTACCCCTGCACACAAGGACGCACGCACACGCACACACACACACACACACGGAGAAACACATAGACATGCATGAATATATCCACACATGCACATACGCACACACACACACAAACAAACACAAACGGAAACAGACACACACACACACACACACAGCCATGCATGAATATACCCACACATGCACATACGCACACACATATGCATGAATAAACCCCCACACATGCATACACACACACACACACACACACACACACGCGCGCACACACACACACAATCACATATTTATTCACAAAAGTGAATAAATATGCATTACTCTGCACGTGGGGCGTTTCATTTTGCCTCTTGTTGACATGGAGGGGGCCCCCGTTTCTGAATGACCTCCCTGAATTAAATTGTTCTTGACAAGCTAGACAAAACCTCATGTATATGCATGGAAACCCTCCTGGCTTCTCTGTTACCTCAAACCGCACAATTAATAAGAGCTTGCGTTGCTCGATAAAAAAAAAAAAAGAAAAACAAAAGAGAGAAAAGAAAAAAAAACAATATCACAGAGAATATGTAAATGAGTGAATAACAGATTACCTCTCGCTGGCTGCACAATACGCAGCCTTTGTGGCGTGTTAAAATTGAACTTTTGATCGTGCTCGCGTCGATTGTGGACAAACCCCACAACGCAATGTCAGTGAACGTAACCAGCATTCTTCTTTTTTCATAAACACAACTGTAATGGAGTAGTGTTATCCACCCCCCCCACAAAAAAACACATTAAGATATCACCAGCTCGGCAGTCAACACAATGACGGTGTTTGGGAGGGAGCACAGCACCTGTAGTATCGGTATGACCGGGTAAAGTGCCTCGTTAAACCTGTCCCAGGTTGATGTGGTCATCATCCATCGCCCTTTAAGGAGGAATAATAGGACATCCTTGGCGGCAGCGTTCACCTGTGGATCACACATAAATGGTTGGACTGGGAGTGGCACCGCCAAGCACTCCTTTAAGAAGACTCTTCTCTTTTTTACGACGGGTATTAAAGGGGTAGGCAGACTAGTAGTACAGTAAATATCCAACAGACATCGCCCTGCGGTGATTTATTGAGACCCTTTGGCTTTATAAAAAAAAAAGGGGGGGGGGCACCGTTTAAAGATTAAATTACCAGAACGTGTCTGAGGAGTTTGAAATATTTGTTCTAGCGATGTCCTTAACCGCACATTTCCAATATAACAAGGTACAAATCAAGAACATCTGATTTAATTACTGAAAAGTCACATCTGATTAATGACCGAAACCCTTTTTAAAAACCCTTTAAAACATTTATATTTTCATTTATAAAATAATATAGATTTAATATAGACATTTTTTTTATTGAACTGTAAGTGCTCTCAACTGTCTGGAAAATGGAGGAGGTTGTAAATTATCATGTTCACGAGTGCCTTTTGAGTGACAAGCACAGTAGGTGGGGTCACCATGGAATGACTTGAACTGACTGGCTGGCTGTACGTGCACCCTGACAACAGGGGTAATAAACCAAATGATTGGCTATCAAATGAGTATGTGTGAGTGTATGTAATGCATACACAGACACACCCAGCCACCCACCCACACACCAACCCACACACCAACCTTCTCTGCAGAGTCCTGGAGGCCAAAGGCACTAATCTCATACAGGACTCTGTGGTGGAGCAGGAAGTGGATGCCGCTGCACGCTGGCCGGGATGCGTTCTGGATTCCCAGGCAGTCCTGAAAAGCACGATGGACAACAACCTGGTTACTGGGATTCACTCCTGCAACTAACACATGTTACATGACTGTGGTGTGCAGGTGGGCATTACATTTACATTTAAGGCAATTAGCAGACGCTTTTGTCCAAAGCGACTTACAATAAGTACATTTGTCAGAAGAAAGTGAAACAACATATCGCTGTCGGTATAGTAAGGATGTCACTAGAACAAGTTTCAAGCACTCCCAATTGCTAAGTTAACCCATTGCTAGTATACAACAGAGATAGCTAAGGTAAGATGCTGGAGGGCATGGCTCGGCGTCGGCTGCAGACAGGGGCCGGGGGGGGCACCTTCTTCAACCGACCACATGAAGAAGGTGCTCTCTTTGTGAACTCAAAAAAGCAGAGACAGACAAGCTGATCACGCGTGTACATGCACTGAATTAATCCAACGGCTGTTCAAACCCCAAGAGGTGTTAATCAGGTTTTCTCGCAATGCTATTTTGGCCTTACGCCAATTATCTCACTATTCCATTTTTGCATGACGACGAATACATTGGCTTATTGCCCAATGCCAACTATGAACCGGGTTATTTCTGAGCATGTAGACACGCTCAATTATAATCAATGAGTATAGTCACACCGAAAAGCGAATCCTCCTCACCCAATCCTAACCTCATTTCAACACTAAAGCAAGACACACAAACTTACTTCATCGCTATCGCTTCCAGGTTTTAAAGCACTTAATGCCCTTTGTTCATTTAGATTCACAAAAGAGCCATACCTAAAATATCTGTGCAAAATAGATTAGGCATACACAAACTATAACATTTGATATATCAAAAAACGTTTGTATTTTTGTTTACTTCGACATAACTTCTATATTACTTCCAGAGAACCAAGATTAATTATTTATTGCTTATATGAGTGAAGAGTGTGTGTGGTTGATAGCTGACAGCCGCACCTGGCCCGAGTCAGACTGATGGGACTGATGGGGCTGGGTGAGGCTGCAATCCGGAGGTGCATTGGGGTAATCAAGGCACACCAGATAAACCAGCTATCTCTACACACACTTAGGAGAGAGCTTGGACATGTCAGCATTCAACACCTGCTCTGGCTGTAACATTTTGCCAACTTTCCAATAAACTGGTTTATACAACAGCTATCCGTGTCCTATGTGTCGGAGGAGCCCAGCAAAGCCACTTAGGTGGCGTGTGGCATGGTCTACTGCCACAATGAGGAATGTGTCAGAGTGGTGTGTATGCATGTGTGCGTGCGTGCATGTGTCCATTGATGGCCATGAATCAGTACAGTATAGTCATTTCCTCTAGGACTGGGTTCTCCATTAGGACAGTGTGGCCTTGACCTTGACCAGGTGTAGAGTGGAGGCGTAGGCCTCTGTCTTGACAGCCTGTAAGGGATGAGACAGCAGCTTGAGCAAAATCCTCTGGCTCTCTGAGCGCAGGAGCGGGCTGGGCTGGTCAAACCGCCACCTAGATAGGAAGGAAGGAAGGAAGGAAGGAAGGAAGGAAGGAAGGAAGGAAGGAAGGAAGGAAGGAAGGAAGTGGGGGAAGGATGCAAGGAAGGAAGCAAGAAAGGAAGGAAAGACAGAAAGGAAAAGGAAGGAAGGAAGGAAAGATGGAGGAAAAGAAAGAAAGATGGAACGAAAGATGGAAATAAACAAAGAAAGATTGAAGGATAAAGAAAGAAACAACGAAAGACAGAAAATGCATGAATCCATGACAGCATTCAACAAAACGCTAATTTATTGGCGATACCACAGCAACAAAGCAGTGTGAGAAGCCTCCATAACGTGTGTGTACGTGTGTGTGTGTGTGCACGTCTCTTACAGGTAGGAGCAGGTATGGACGCACTCCTTGATGACAGACAGGTGCTGGTGGTATGGCAGGCCGTCGGTGGCGTGCTCCGCCAGCTCCAATAACTCCAGCCAGTTCTTATCCCCCTGTAGGGGTTGGTGGAGGGGGTGTGGTGGGGGTGGGGGCGGGGATAGGGTTGAAATAAACTGAAATAAACGGCCTGTTATTGGGCGACCGGGCAGGGTGGAGTGGAGGTCGCACGGTCTTTACCAGACCGGAGGATGGGGGAGGGTTTAGCTCCCCGCTGCCGTGGCCTTGAGCTAAGGCGATAGACCTCTGGCTGCTACCGTTAATAGGCAACCCTGCACTCTTAACCCTCTAGAGCCTAGTGGTGGTCTGCCGACATTAATATGCATGGGCTGGTTAAATATGACGGGGGGGGTGGGGGGGTTAGGGTAAGAATTTGTACCCGCATAAATCAGCCAGGTCCTTCAATGCCGAAAATACGTACAGAACACCAACATACATTACGCTTAGGGGGCTAGAAGGATATACATTAAGAAGTGCATTATTCTCGGGCTGCAACGAATAGTCGACAGAAAATTCATCGAATCCAATTTTTATAATCGATTTTCAATTAATCGCTTAGGTCATTTATCAAGTAGCAATACCAAACATTTGCTGCTTGATGTTTCAGAAATTCAATTGTTTGGTTCATGGATCATTATTAAAACAATACTTTAGTTTCTCTTGGCTGCTTGTCAGATAAAGCAAGCAACTCTTTGGACTCTGGTAACTTTCTATTTTTTATGACAGATTTTATTCCAGACTAAACGATTAATCCAAAAAAAAAAGTTAGATTAATCTACTATGAAAAAAATCGTTAGTCGCAGCCCCAGTGCATTCATGATATTCATGTCATGAAGCCACCACTGGCATTCCCGTTGCGTATGTTCAGGCTGGCGGGCCGCAGCGGGCGTTACCTCCGCCTGTGACTCCTTCAGGAAGCTGCAGGTGGACTCCATCCACAGCGAGGCACGCATGACCCTCCTGTGGAGATCGTGGCCATCCGAATCTGCCTGTTCCAGGTAAGCCACCGCCGCCTCCTGCACGCCCGGAAACGTATGTCCGAAAGCCGGGTCCAAGCACAGGTGAAAGACCGCCACTGAGGTGCTCTCAGGTAAGTGGTCACCCGCCTGGAGATCCCACGCAATGAACATTTTAGAAAAGGTGGAACGAACGGTAAAATATACAAACAAATAAACTAAATACTAAATGCCTACCTGAATCCAGTGTTTAAAAGGTGCTGTTGGTAAGATGTAATGGGCCCCAATTTTGATGGATAGATCAGCCTAGCAGCCTATCCAGTGGACTATACCAACTGGTAGGCTGATCTATCCATCATCACCTGGTGGTAGAACAGGGGCCCTTTAAGAGCTATTATTTGAGTGGAATTTCATAGAAATGGCATCGGCATCCATCAGCTATTAGTGAGTGAAATGCGCTATGAGAATATCCATTTCCATTGGACTGCGCCTGCATCTGTATGAGCCAATTCAGATTTTAGACCGCTCACAGCTCATTTCTGACCCATCAGTGCATCTTGGGCATCCGTGATTGGTTCGGGGGAAACCATCTTGCCTTTCAATCACAGGTGCGTGAAATTCAACACTTTAATAAGTAATGGCGGATGCTGTCGTGGCTCAGAGATAGTATATTGGCTACCCCAACCACACTTTTCGACCCTAAACACCCCCCCACACACACACACACACACACACACACACACACACCTTCTCAGGTGGGAGTATGGCCTGGAGCAGTCTGATGGTGAGTACGGCGGTGGCCATGTAGGCCATCCTGTGGTGGACCAGCGAGCTGTGGGGACCGTCTGTCAGACAGCTCTGATGATGATAACTCACAGCGTCTCCCAGGAGCTCCATGCAACTCTGCAGCTTCTCTCTCTATGTGACAAACAAGGCAAGACAGACAAATGCACACACATGCACATAACTTCAGAAAGGTACAGAGAAATCCCCTGAAAAGCTAAACTAACATGAACCCACTGAAACACTGCAGCAATGAGTGGCATAGACACCACGGCAACGCAGTCTCTCTCTCTCCCCCTCTCTCCCTCCCTCCCTCTCACACACACACACACACACACACACACACACACACACACACACACAAACAAATGTAGGCAGTGCTACTATGACTGGCTGGGATTCCAAAAAAATTGTTAGTTGCATGGGTTAGGGAGCTGTATATCTAATCACATTCCAAAGCTATTTTGGGATGAGATACAGATCCACTCCCCCCACCCCCCCCCACCAGCGCGCACACACACACACACACACACACACACACACACACACACACACACACACACACACACACACACACACACACACACACACACACACACACACACACACACACACACACACACACACACACACACACACACACACACAAATATCTCAGTATGAATAAATTGGAACAATCCATTCACAGCGACTTTGTTCCGGCAGCAAAAAAAAATACAAAAACAGATTGGGAACAACGGTTAAATGACACCAGTAGGGGGCAGTAAATGTCCTGAGAAACGTCTTTTGCTGTGAGGAACATGGATCCCCATAGGAAAGACACACACACACACACACACACACACACACAGGTCTAACACAACACACAGCTAATCTCCATATAAAGATGACAAAACAGTTCTCAGGCTGAGAGGCTCGGGGCATGTTTCAAACAGTGGAGAGGGCCAGAGGGGCTTGGGTTTTGACGAGTATATAAAGTCTCTGTTACGGAGGAAACCTACTGCTCAAGCATCCGCAGAACATGACAAGCCAACCTAGCGTCGTAAAAACACAACGCAAACCAAAAACGAAACAACACTTATCAAAATAACACTACTTTAAAACACAATTCACCCATGGATGCTATGCACGTAATAAATAAGTAGAGTCCCACTTAGACTCTAACGTGTCGAAGTGGGACGCACCCCCAAGGGCACAAGACGCAAGGTGCACATATATGTATGGCATAGGGGGAAAAAACTAAAACAAAACACCTTTGTAGGCATCCCTAATAAAAACACATTGTGTGTGTGTGTGTGTGTGTGTGTGTGTGTGTGTGTGTGTGTGTGTGTGTGTGTGTGTGTGTGTGTGTGTGTGTAATGTTATGCAATTCATTCAGCTCCATTACAAGCCCACTGTTCTGCCTGAGCAGCCGGGGTCCATATGCTGCCTGTGCGTCTGTGGGCGAATCGTCTGGTGGCCAACCGACTTCCACTCCTCACTCAAGTGCATCCGTTCATCTACCGCAATGTGCCGTGTTGCGTTGTGGCGTTTTAGACTTGCCAGCTCTGCCCCCACAAGGCTGCGGTCCTCCCAGACCAGCTCACACACGCTGTCGGCGAGTAGGAGGCCTGCGTCGCTCAGCAGCTCCAGAGCGCGCCGGAACACATGCACAGACTCTGTGAAACAGCAGGAGGGGGAGAGAGAGAGACACAGAGAGTGAGAGAGAGAGAGACAGAGACAGACAGAAAGATTAGATTAACATCTAAAGTCTGATGGCAGACAAGCTCAGATCTGGGTGAACGGGGCGTTTCATTTTATTTCGATTCAAATTTATTTCGACCAATCATGTTGGGGGTGGGATCTGTAGACGCACGTTACATGGAATGGGTCTCTTTTGGCTGACCATTAATCTCGGCTCCAGAAAAGGACTGATAACTAAAATGACAGCATCGTCTTCCCATTGTCGGTATCCCTCCTTGGCCAACAGCGAACACAAACTTGGCCAACACTGGTAAACTAAACTTTTCCAGTAGCCGGTAGGAAGACAAGTGTGGAGGGTTTATGTGGAGTGTGTGTTGTTGGTGGCTGGTTTACAGCCTCACCTGGCCTGAGTCACACTGATTGGACTCTGGCTGGGTGGGGCTGCACACCTGTGGTGCATGAGCAATCATGGCACCCAGGATAAACCAGCCATCAACACACACACTCGAGGAGGAGCACAGTCATGACTTGAAGTACCATCAGCTCGGCGAATAACATCTTGCCTGTGAAACTCCAATAAACACCTTGAACTACATCTACCCGTGTCCTGTGTCGGAGGGCCCCAAAGGAAAGCCACTTCGGTGGCGTGTGGCCGGACGTACCCCGCCACACTGGCGCCCAATGTGGGGCTCCTCCGACCAGGACGGGACACGGAAGGGCTGTCCAAGCTACACTGGAGCCACCAGCCGCGGCGAGGACAGCCACCCCAGCACCAGCTCCCCCCTGAACGGCAGCGACGGCCAGCGGAGGAGCGGGGAGGCAGCGCAGCGACCGCCACCGGCAACCGTCTGCAGCTAGCCTCCCCCGGATCCAGCCTGGAGCAGCCCAGGCCAGCCGCCCCTCTGCCAGGGGACCAGGAGCCCAAGGCCCCATGCTCCAGGAGGAGATGGGAGGGATCATGCCTCGTCGCCCTGGTGGAGGGGGGTGACTACGAACTGTTCCAGGCCCTCCGAGAGCTACCTCCAGCTGTCGGGCCTCCTCCGAGCCCATCCAGCCAGCCCCTGCAGCCAGCTACCCCAGAGACACCTCCGCCAGCCGGAGCAGCAGCCCCAGGCCTCCGGTCTCCGGGACGGAGGGGGAGGGTGGGGTGGGCGTGTGACCCTGGGGAGGTGTGGAGGTAGTGGGGTTTGGGGGGCTGTGTTTATTTTTTGTTTAGGTATGGCAACCCTGAAAAGAGTCCAGGTTTTTTGTAGGTATGGTAACCCTGTTCAGAGTCCGGTATGTGTTTTTTTTTTTTTTTTTTTTTTTTGTTTGCTTGGATGGGGGAGGGGGGGGGAGTAGGCGAGGCCGGGGATTCTCCCCGGCCTCAATCTGGTGTTGGGGATATGTGGAGGGTTTATGTGGAGTGTGTGTTGTTGGTGGCTGGTTTACAGCCTCACCTGGCCTGAGTCAGACTGATTGGACTCTGGCTGGGTGGGGCTGCACACCTGTGGTGCATGAGCAATCATGGCACCCAGGATAAACCAGCCATCAACACACACACTCGAGGAGGAGCACAGTCATGACTTGAAGTACCATCAGCTCGGCGAATAACATCTTGCCTGTGAAACTCCAATAAACACCTTGAACTACATCTACCCGTGTCCTGTGTCGGAGGGCCCCAAAGGAAAGCCACTTCGGTGGCGTGTGGCCGGACGTACCCCGCCACAACAAGCTAAAACGTCCTGTCTGGACAACAAACATTCTCAGACAAAGTGTCTGTAAAGGTTTAAAATCAAACCTGTGTAGTTGACTGGCCACTGTAGAAATAGTAAATACATTTCGTCTTCTGAAACCTCCATCTTGCGCTCACGAATGAGTGCGGACGAATATATCAACAAAACAGGAAACACTGCGTAAACTCTGCCCCTCGCATTTTCTGGTTTCCTGCCCAGGCGCTCTACCCCCAGAAGTTTGGCTATAGCGTTGTGTATAACTTCTGGATCCAAGATTACTAATAGACTATCTGGCCCCAATTAAGAAAAAAATAAAAGGCCCAAATAATGAACACTAATAGCTATAGTTAGAGGATAATATGGTTGTACTTTTCCATTATCTCATCAATTTTGTATTTCAATCAACAGTGTTCCACATTTAATTAGCAATTAATATCTCACCTTTTGCATTAACTCTTAATAATTATCAATTAACATATTTTTGCTGAAGAGGGACATAATAGTGTGATGACTACGGTGTTCAACCTCCAAGCCGAAAGGCACTGGGTTTGATCCCTAATGTCCGCAGCCTAACATGTAGGCATCCTTGAGGAGGATAACAGAAACCAGCTCCATAATGACGACATGGTTCTGAAAATCTCTGTAAGTCACTTCGGATAAAAAACCTCGAAACGACCGAACACACATGTAAATGAAAAGTAATCCTAAACCATTTTCTGGTACCTGTCTTCAGCAGGGGTATGGCCCGCTCCATGATAGCGACAGCAAACTGAGCCAAGTTGAGCTGCTGTAGCTGTAGCTCGAGGATGTCCTCCACACCGAGGACAGGCAGATCCAAGGGGGGCACCGCATCGGCGGGTGACTGGGCCGCCTGCCCGGACACCTGGGCCGCCGCCACACCACCTCCACCTCTGTGGGAGCTGCCACTGTCAGAGAGCAGGGGGCAGAGGACATTGGTGGAGGGGACATTACACAGTCATAATCTCTCCCTCCCCCCCCCCCCCCCCCCCCCCCCCTCTCTCTCTCTATGACCGTTTTAAATGTCATTCAAAACACAGAAAAAGACATATGTAATGTGTCATTTCTTGTACTGTTTGTAAGTTTGTTGTAATATGGTCTCTCTTAAAAAAAAGGTGCTCATCCTCAATGAGACAAACCTGAATAAATAAAGGTTAAATAAAAGTAGAATAATTATACGTGCACGCATACCGTATATTTGTCATGGTATGTATGAACAGATCATTAAAATCCTACACAAACATTGGGGAAAAAATCCAATCAACAATAATTTAAAATACAAAGATGAAGGACACATGTAATAGGGAGGGGATAAGGTCAGAACACAGCAGGCTATGCTAGTAAAATGGGGCCTGTGCGATTCCTGTGTTTGTATATTCTAACCTATTGGAGGCCACGTCTCCATCCTGGCCGTCACCCCTGGCTCTCTGGCAGGTACGCCCGAGCACCGAAGGCCGAGGAGAGCACTCTGTCCCAGGGGATGAGGCGCGGGAAGGCTGGGTGCCCCGCACGTCCAGGGAGTGAGACAGTGATGAGTTCTGTGAGTCAGCGTCTACAAATGAAGAAGCATGCACCAAAAAAAAAAAAATACAAAAAGGTTCAGGGAGAGAGTGAGAGCGAGAGCGAGAGAGAGGGGGTGGAAGGGGGGAGGATGCAACTTCATCATTCATTCATAGATATGTGCCGAAAAAATATAATAATATCTATATAGATCTAGATCTAGATCTAGATCTATATATATATAGATATATATATTTCACATCATTTGCAACATTCAGATGAATCAGAGTAAATGTTTTATAGTACTAAAAGTTCCACTTTATGAGAAATTATCTAAAACTATTGAGCAATTTCGTTGTTAATGTGATAAACTAATTAGCCCTCTCTTTAAAATACGGCGCGCTACTGCGCTTGAATAGATTCATAATAACCTTGTTCCAGTTTCAACATATTTTATGGGATATGCACAGGCCTTAGTATTAAAGGTCTTATTTGTGGTTCATAACACTATTTACATAATATTTACTTCCACTGCATTTTCAGAATGCACCCATCTTACCAAAAACAAGAAGAAGTTAATATTTAACTTTTCTCTAGTCTCGCATAGCTAGCCCTATCTCTTCAGTTTGTTTTAGTGCTGTGCCAGTGCTGGAGAAAGGTCTGGCTGAACCTACTATTATTCTGGTATTTGGGGAAAAAAATGCTCTGTCTTGTTTGTATTTCTTTCAACCAATCACAATCGTCTTGGGCAGCGCTAAGCAGAGGATGCAGCGACTGTGCCCTTGCTGGGGGGGACCAGTTTTGGTGGAACATTTGCACGTGGGGAGGCGAGCCCTGGCATTAAAATAGCTAAATCCTGGCAAAAGAAAACACCCCATAAAACAGTAAAAGACGTATGTTGACTATGTGATTTGCCATTTTTAGCGTGTATGTTGCTAGCTCGAAGGTTGTTGTTGTTGTTTTACATAGCGATGGGGACTTTTTAAAAATAGTAACACGCAGATTATAGCAGAAGGAAAGGAGAATGCTGACTGAAAGAGTCGCCCAATGGCAGGCTTTTACCAACAACCGACATCCAATGAGTCAGAGTAACTTTTCTCTTTCGAGCAATGGAGGAAATGGGGTATTTCCATGAATTTCCAAATCTCCTTGTCACAGCTTTAGCGATAGGCCCATGGCAAAGGAGATACACTAAATCCTTAAGCAGGGAACATGAGACTGCACACGTTCAGAAGACCAATAGGAAAGCAAACACGGTTGAAGCTGACTGGAATATCACACTGAATAAAATAGACAATATATCAATATACCGCTCACTGACTGGGGTATCCTTTATTTTCAAGATACCTACTACTGAACTACTAGGAAAAAACAAATAAATAAATGAAAAGCCACTATCATGCAAGCAGGTACATCTCGAAAAAAGACATGCCTGAATAGAAATTATACTACGAAGGGAGCCAAAGATGCAAACTACAGCTTTCTTTCCTTAGACACACACACACACACACGTCCCCTAAAGCTCAAAAGAAGAAAAATCGTCAAAAAACGAGCAAGTGAATAAATAAATAAATAAATAATAAAAGACCTGCTTGCTTGGCAGAGGAGAAGCCCGGGTCTTGATGAAAGCGCAGTCTGGTCCTAAGTCCCACACAGAGTTGCTGCAGGCAGCCCAGCGCCTGCGCCCCGAGGTAGCTCGCCTCACCTTCACCTGAACTCAGCCTTAGGAGAGACAGAAGGTTCTGGAAACAAACAAAAAAAAAGAGGGCCCAGCGATCAGAGCAGTGACATCATTAGTCCCCAATGTTTTTTTTTTCACATTTTCCATTAGGAGCAAAATGAAGCGAGTGTTTAAAAAAAAAAAAAAAAAGAAGGAAAGAAAAGACAGGGGCTTGTAGAAATATGGCATATTAATTATCGCAGATAAACAGGTAGCGGGAACATCGTTATGGGCGCAGAGTAGGTCATTTAGAGTGGCCTCGGCAGGAAATTGGTGTGTGTCTGAAGGACGGAGGAGGGCCCGGCGCTCGGAGAGGAAAAAGGGCCAGCGTGATTGTCCTGAACGGAGAGCTCTGAACTACAGACAGTGATGGAGAAGTCGTAATTAGGCTCATCGAGTGAAAGGGCACCAGGAATTGAATTATCGGAACAGCAATTCATTCTCAAGTTCAAATGTCCCTGTCCCATTGTCAGTAATGACGCCATGCATCTGAAACGCAAGTCCTTTAATTTATCTAAATAGATCCATCTATGGAAAGCGGTAAGTCAACCAAGTTCATACGCCACGCACAGAAAATCACTCTGCACAAAATTTATTTCTTTAAAAAAAAAAAAAAAGATGGACCGGGGTGAACGACAGCTTGCAAAAAACTCCCCAATAACAACTCTTAACATGCAAGACTAGAACAACATTTGAATCACATCCATTAATTACCAATCAATTAATGTGTACTGATACTGACATCAGAAAATGAACAATGTCCCTTATATTCGCAGGTGAAATAAAGGGTTCAGACAGCAGGGCACAGACAATGGAGTATCACTGTGGCTGTCGGGATCAAGGCGGGTATTTTTCTTACAGTCTATAAAGCCGCATTAGCCAACTCCTACTTTGTAATACTAGTCGTACTATAAATATGCTACCATGGGTTTGGCAAAGCCACTGCAACAAGCGCATTAAAATGGCAACTTCAACCTCTTCATTAGGGCAATGAAAAGGAAGGAGGGTTATTAAAAGCCTAAAGGTGAGGACTAAGGAGGGATGGCCGCTTGGGGCTCACTTTAAGCGCAGGCCTGAGCACTCAGGTTAATTACCACTATGATATTCAAAAAGGTCAGAGAGAAAAGTGAGTCATTTACGCTGACAGTGTGAAGCCGTCAGCGTTTCTGCATATTGGCAGAAAGGAGAGGTTGACCACGTTGAGTACCCTATATGCAAGTTAAATCCCCCCCCCCCCCCCCTGTTATTGCAGACCAGGGAATCCTGACAGCTCGAGTTGGGCTGACCCTGAAGCAAGTTGCAATAACATTGAGTCTGTTATTATACAGCTGTTGTTATACAGCTCAATATTATATATATATATATATATACACTCACCGGCCACTTTATTAGGTACACCTTGCTAGTACCGGGTTGGACCCCCTTTTGCCTTCAGAACTGCCTTAATCCTTCGTGGCACAGATTCAACAAGGTACTGGAAACATTCCTCAGAGAGTTTGGTCCATATTGACATGATAGCATCACGCAGTTGCTGCAGATTTGTCGGCTGCACATCCATGATGCGAATCTCCCGTTCCACCACATCCCAAAGGTGCTCTATTGGATTGAGATCTGGTGACTGTGGAGGCCATTTGAGTACAGTGAACTCATTGTCATGTTCAAGAAACCAGTCTGAGATGATTCGCGCTTTATGACATGGCGCGTTATCCTGCTGGAAGTAGCCATCAGAAGATGGGTACACTGTGGTCATAAAGGGATGGACATGGTCAGCAACAATACTCAGGTAGTCTGTGGCTTTGACACGATGCTCAATTGGTACTAATAAGCCCAAAGTGTGCCAGGAAAATATCCCCCACACCATTACACCACCACCACCAGCCTGAACCGTTGATACAAGGCAGGATGGATCCATGCTTTCATGTTGTTGACGCCAAATTCTGACCCTACCATCCGAATGTCGCAGCAGAAATCGAGACTCATCAGACCAGGCAACGTTTTTCCAATCTTCGATTGTCCAATTTTGGTGAGCCTGTGCGAATTGTAGCCTCAGTTTCCTGTTCTTAGCTGACAGGAGTGGCACCCGGTGTGGTCTTCTGCTGCTGTAGCCCATCCGCCTCAAGGTTCGACGTGTTGTGCGTTCAGAGATGCTCTTCTGCATACCTCTGTTGTAACGAGTGGTTATTTGAGTTACAGTTGCCTTTCTATCAGCTCGAACCAGTCTGGCCATTCTCCTCTGACCTCTAGCATCAACAAGGCATTTGCGCCCACAGAACTGCCGCTCACTGGATATTTTCTCTTTTTCGGACCATTCTCTGTAAACCCTAGAGATGGTTGTGCGTGAAAATCCCAGTAGATCAGCAGTCTCTGAAATACTCAGACCAGCCTGTCTGGCACCAACAACCATGCCACGTTCAAAGTCACTTAAATCACCTTTCTTCCCCATTCTGATGCTCGGTTTGAACTGCAGCAGATCGTCCTGACCATGTCTACATGCCTAAATGCATTGAGTTGCTGCCATGTGATTGGCTGATTAGAAATTTGCGTTAACGAGCAGTTGGACAGGTGTACCTAATAAAGTGGCCGGTGAGTGTATATATATATATATATATATATGGCTAAAATAACAAGTAGAGAATGTGAAGCTTGAAAAATGTAAGTGGTCCATGTTAACTATTTTTCTAGTCATTTACAAAAGGCAAAATATAGCCTGGTATGGTGTACTACACTCAGTGGCAGTGCAATTCACATTTCCATACATCCATAATGTACTGTTTTTTTTAATGCAATGGATATTGTGCAAAACTAAATTGTGGGCCATATTGCTGCAGACTTCATCAGAGCTGGGCGTGAAATGGTAAAAGGGTCCAAGTCAGCAGCAAAATTCCCGGGGGGGGGGGGGGGGGGGACCGGGGGAAGTGTCCCTTCCAATGTTCAAAGATAGCTAATTTGTCCCCACCAATATTTCAGTGTGATGTCCAGCGATCTGACTTTGCAGATAGCATAGTGGCAGCGCATTCGCTTGGCCGGTTCTTTTACAATTTTACGTTTGAGTGCATCTTTGTGGCTTAAGCTGTACTCCCAGACATTGTGGAATACATGGTTGGCTCAAAGTTAACATAGGGTTTATGTAATTGGAAGACCCCACACTTCCGACCTGATTGGTCCCCTCAATGTGTGACTCATAATTCACCCTTGGTCAAAGTAATCCACAGTAAGACACTTCCTACTTCCCCCATATTAACAAGCTCTCCACAGTAGGAAACCAACCACTCATCTGCACCTTGTGTGTAGAGAAGGCTCCCTGAAAAACACCCAATGATTATACGGACTCCAACAAGTTATTTTAAACGGGCTTATTGTCATTGTTGCATGTAAAAATAACTTTGAGTGTTGGCTACTTTTGTGAATATTCTTAAATAGGTTTTGTTCTCCAATAAGCTGTCTAACTTTTTAAACTAGACTTGAAAAATGTGTGTGTGCATTGCGTGTGTCCTTTGGTGGTAGTAGTCAGTCATACCTGCACGATACTGGGTCTTTGCAGGAAGATTTCAGCAGGGAAGTCCTGCATAATGACATCGCGCAAAAGTTGACAAGTGGTCCATACCAAGTTGGGATTGCTGCTCCTTAGAGAACTGTGTCAAAGGCAATAATGGCAAAGGGAATAATTTAGTTTTGTTGTTTTATAAATGGAAAAAATGAATGTAAGTCAAACTAAACATCATCCCTATTGTTTTTGTATATTAGTTCACCCACCTTTCATTGGATGAAAGTATGTGTCTGTCTGTGGTAGTCAAGGGCAACCACGGAAACATAGAAAACTTCAGGCAATTCACAGACTCGCACACTGAAAAACAAACAAGAGATGCAATTAAACACACATTAAAAACAGACTGCAATTAAATATCAATATACAACCCGTTGTACATGTTTAAAATACCTGCTATTCTCTGAGGTGGGGCGTCTGTTTGGCAAGGCCTACTCTTCTGGAAATAGCCGATTTTGGCAGAATCCTCTTCAGGTAGCGCTGCAGAAAACAGAACAGAGACTTCTCAAAGGTGCTCAAATCCCCCACATAAATGTGCCATTTGATATACTTTATTTTTGTTATATACACGGCTGACGTTTTTTTTTATCACTGTAAACACAGCCACCCTAGCACACAAACAGAATGCATCCGCTTCAACTCGGTGAGAAACCTGGTGGCGTGGCAGCATCGTGTCCATGGAAGGAGGAGGAGGAGGAGGTGGCGGCGGCGGCAGCGGAGGCAGCGGGGACCGCGGTATAACTTGGGAGCAGATCCGGTAGCCGAAACAGCTGGTCCAGGGCCCCGTCGATGACAGCTCGCAGCCTGGGCTCCACGTTGGGAGACAGCTGGGTGAGGAACTCCACCGCACCGACGTCTCTCAGCATCTGGGCTGCACTAGGATGCTGCGGAGGAGAAGTGACACTTTACCGCACACCGCCTTGAATTAAAATCACAACCTATATATATATATATATATATGTATATATATATATATATATATATATATATATATATATATATATATATATATATATACATATATATATATATATATATATAGACTTTTATTGTATATTTGGCTCACAGCACTGCAAATAATGCACCAAAAATCATTGTTATTTAACGGTCTGTACCTTGGACAATGTGCTGAGCAACTCCAGGACCTCGTCCTGCATGGGCACCTCGGGGAAGTTGAACCACTCCAGCAGCAGGACCAGCAGCATCCTCTCCTGGACCAGGTCCTCCACGGAGACCAGGGAGTGGTCCAGCTTGGAGATGATGCTCCTCATGGCCCGAACCCGGATCTCTTTTAGGGGGTGACCTTTGTTTGTTTGTTTGTTTTTTTGGGGGGGGGGTGCAGGGGGGGGGGGGGGGGGGGGGGTGTGTTAAAAAAAAGCTTTGTTGAAACCTTCACATTTACGTGCGTTTCGCCTTGTGTTAACAGCAGGCTACGAGTATAAATGCGTTGTTGTATTGTCGTTCACTGTCTGTTTGTCTTTTTGGTCAGCCGTTAACGCACATAAAAGCAGATAAATGGCGGTTATATCGTTAGTGAGGAGCGCGCGTCCGTTAACGTTAGGAGGGGCTGACCAACGAACTTGGCGCAGGTTAGTGCGTAGCCTACCTATTTTCTTCACGAGATGAGACAGGTCCATGTCCAGTTTATTATTGTAACGTGGCTAACGTTACCAGTCCGGCGACTTTAGCATGCTGCTAAACTTGCTGTCAGTGTCACATCAACAACAACGTTTCACCCGGGGTTGGTTTTAACATACGCGCCAGAGCCGCGTCACCGCACTTCCTGGTTTGTGAACGAGGGGGTGTTCAAGAAATGCACGGTTGTTTGAAAATGCCAGAATCGTCAACGTTACACACAGGAGGGGGTTTGGATAGGATATTTCCATGTGTTATTTTGCTGTATATGCAAAAGTATAGAAATAATAGACTATGCATGTTTACATTGTGTAACTACACATGCAATATGCAACATGTAACGCAGTATGTTTTCTTCTCTCGGTTCACTTTTGTGTAAGACCAAAATATCAATACAATATCGATCCAACCTCAAACTGATACTTCAGTAAGTATCACTAATGCAATATGATACAGTAAATGTATAGCCTGGTTCTCTGTAGGGTACTGGGGTACACTGGGTGAAAATGAACTGCAAAAATAAAACACTAGTCTGCCCCTCCTGGGAAATACTGCAAGATAAAAAGAAAGCTTGGTTGTTGTTCTTACCCTTGGCACTAACCAACCAAGGATTTAACAAGATCAAATCAATTAATTAGTCATGTCATTATTGTAATTTTACAAAACATAGCAACACATATGGCAGCAAATTACAAAGAGTTACCATTAGTTTTTAATTTTATCTTTTATTTAACCAGGAGAATCCCATTGAGATTAAGAATCTGTTTTTCAAGGGAGACCTCCCGTTTCACAAAGCAGGTTTAGTGAAAACCCTGCGTTTATTAACCCTGAACTGAGGGAAACTCTGCGATTTCCGTTTCACAAAGGGAGATAACTCAAACCAGAGAAAGAGGGGCAACTCTAGCCTGTTTCACAAAGAGAGATAACTTACGCTCTCGGTCAGTTACCGTAGTAACAGACTCTATGAACCTAACCTGGTCGGGACCAGGTTTTACTCAATGGATCAATGTGTCTCCGCCCTCTTTCAGCCACACACGCCATTTGATTTCCTCATTCATTCAGTCAGCGAGTTTTGGCGTAGCCGTCTGTCAAAAATCATTTAACAAAATCAGAGTCAGTGCTATTTCAGAAGTCCATTAGGCAGTAGGAGGCGACTTTTTCACGAACATGTCCTTTTGACCAGCGCTCGAAGTGGAAAAAAATAAGTGCCGGTACTCCCTTACTCATATATATATATATATATATATATATATATATATATATATATATATATATATATATATATATATATATATATATATATATATATATAAGCGCTTTGGGTGTCTTGAAAAGCGCTATATAAATGCAATTAATTATTATTATATAATTATTATTTACTGCGCAGAGAATTAAATATTCGTCGGGAGAGGGTTATCAGACCATAGATGTAGGCTAGCCTTTCCAGACAATTATCATTTCCAGACAATTATCTTTTTCAGCGGTACCGTTTCACGTCACAGTCCATCATTTACATACGCAACCTAATCCGTCCTTACATGCAACATTACCAACCGTAGTCTCTCACATCCCAGCAGATATTGTGTGTTGCACTGCGTTTCTTTGTAAATGTTTTTTGTACAATGTCGGAGATGTAGAGGCAACTGTATACAGTCAAATAGCCACTTAATATTTACTTTACAGTGTAAAACATGATCAAAATGATCATGCCGAGGTCTTATCTGTTTGAATAATGTAATCTTAAGCTGCTGTCAAGTGCGCTTCTCCCCCGCGGGATTGCACCTAAATGAAATAAATAGTTACCATTCAAGCAGTTTTCCTCTGTAATATTATTGTGATCGCAAAGGACTCCATTTAAACTTACGCAGCAGTGTTGCACTTCTTTCTAAAAACGTGTTGAAACTCGCCATATGAGCGCATTAGTAGTAGGTATATTAAGTATTTCCAATCGAGGTTGGTGACTTCCCCGTTGCCATGGTGACTCGTCGAATCGGGGCTCCATTGATGCTGGCTTTTTATAGTTGTGGTGCACGCGCTCAACCCTAGGTGGAACTCCTCTGAGTTGATCAACTTAACTCAAAACCGGTGTTGTGGAACCGAAATCCCAGAGTTTTCTATCTCAGTGGAGATCAACTCAGCGTTTAGGATTAAACTCAGAGGTTGTTAAACCTGCTTTGTGAAACGGACCCCTGGCCAAGACAGGCAGCAACATAAATAAAATAAAAACATGTTACAGACAGAAAACACAAATGAAACAAATTAAAATAAAATAAAAACAAGCAGAATTAATGATGGGAAATCAAGGGTTGATTAGAAAAGACCACAGTTGAACTCTTGGTAAATATGACATTTATATTCCTTGCTATATTAATTCATATAGTTGTATTTATAATTTAGTTTATTAACATCTCATCGATAACATTATGTGAGAGACTTTTGTAAATATTGCATAATGTAGGATCTCTGTAGGCTACTGAGAAGAGACAATGTAGATTGCCAGAGCATAAAAAAAAGGTAACAACAAACAGTGTGTGTTCTGTACTGTCATCATATCAGGAATGAAACAGTATGCTAAGATGAGGGTATCTGTTGCATGAACGTTTTTGGAGTGTGCTGTGTGGCTCAAGTGCCATGCTATGTTTTTCCACAGTCATGTCTGAAACAGAAAACCCAAGTGGTCCCGTTGGCCCTGTCACTGTTTGACATGTCTGCTGTACACGTTTCTGCTCCACTGCAAGTGTTGAGGATATGAGGGTGGGCACCTAGGGACCCCAGACAATCTCCCCTTCGGCACCCAAAGTCAAGTCAATGGGCCGAATTCAAGCCTGAGCATCACACATGCATATTGAGCAAATAATTTATGGCTGATACAGTTTTCATCAGAAATTAAGATGATACATGAAGTGCCACCCCACATGAGGTGTTCATTAAGAAGTACAGCTTACTGCATCTTAGGATTCTTCCACATGCACTTCAGATTATTGTATTGCCTATTCAAATACATACAGCCTAAATCTTATACATAAATGGGTTCTCAAATTCTATGGTGAAACCACGTGAAGCAATTTCTTGTGGTAATCTTCTTCTCTAACAGCCACATATTGTTTTTATGTAAAACTTAATACTTATTATTAGTCATTGCTTGATCTGTTTACCCTGTCATAACAGAAACCACGTCATGACCATGGCTCAATGTGTATTTTAACTGTGACAAAGCAAATATCAAAGAGCGTAAAGTTTGTTTGTCAGGTCTAATGCAGCATGTAGAAACATTGCACTCTTGCTTGCCAGTGTCCTTGCGTGTGTGGTGCTATCTGAGAACAACCTCCCCCATTACCCCCCCCCCCCCCACTATGCCTCCCACCCCACTCCCACCCATTCTGTGCCGACCCATCAAGTTAAGGCAGCCTGATGAACCCTAATAGGGCCCGGTAATTAGAGTCTTTGCATAGAGCCTGTCTGTGCCCAGCCACCCTAAGTAGGTTGGGGAAAGGCATGCCATACACTTGACAGTGTGGAAAAAACATCGTAATGTTCGGTGCATGGTCCAAATTAGCCTGCCTGGCAGTGGTAAACACAATCTACTTTAAAACAATACTGACACTAATTAGGTAACCAATGTATCATTTCAAAGTACAAGTTCTGGCTGCTATCTCAAATAGTTGTTGTGAAATGTCCTGTTTCTGGAATACTAAGAGAAACTTTTTTGCATAATTGCTAAGTAAGCCTGGCATTCATGTGGAATTTGTACATTTTTCCAGTTAAATAATTTCTTATTATGTTAAAATTAGTAGTCAAGGGACACATTTGTTATTGTCCTATGAATGCAGGCCTAAGTGAAAAATGGATCATATGACATTTTGTTACAAGCCTTGGTCTAGATAGAAGCTCACTATTGTCTGTTTATATTTTAAGTAAAAAATAATTATATTGGGATTAAAGAAGCAATATATCAGATTATCTAGTGTTGCACCTCTTGGTGTTTACCATGTGAGTAAACACAGTTTGAAATGTAATTCATGTCTGTATTTACCCTGCATACAAAGAAGGCTAACACAAGTCACATTATAACACATTTACTGCTACTAGTGTTACGAGTTAGTTTTAATTGTGTGAACTGCAGGCCATGGATAAACAACACCTTCAAAAGTATGTGCCACTGTCTGATTACATGATGCAACAACCCTGTCTCTGGTGTCAATGCCAAAAAAAAAAAACGGAACTGTCAACTGCAAATCAAATCCAGAGCTCCCTTTCTACACTAACATATTTACCACCACACATGGTTTACATGGACCACCCCAAAATAAGGCCGGTGTAAGTCCATCAGTGTGGTAGGATGAGGGAGGGCCAATGGCTTTCTGAGTGGCAGCATGCATCTGGGACGTATATTCGCAATGCGTGGCTCTGATTGGCTGGAGGCGAATCTGCTCTCCCACAATGCAACAGGCAACAAAGGAAGAAAGCAAGAGGCCGTAAGGCTAGAAAGTAACAGCTACCCCCCCTAGTAGGAGGATACCGCCCCATTGTCTCCCTTTTCCGATGGCACTTTGCCTTTATATGTACCTATGCGTGCGGGAATCGTAACCGCAGGGGTATACGGCACATTTTTACCTTCGTTAGGGCCAATGTCCGACGGCGGAAAAAGTATGTTTTCGACAGCTAACCTACACGATGCTAGCTGGTGGCTTTAGCCACCTCACAGCTAACTAGCGAGCTAACACAAACCGTCTAGCTAGCGTCCTTTTTTTTCCCCCTTGTTTTTTATTTTATTTTTTTACAGGCACACCTGGTCGTCTGACCTAGCGTGGAAATGGTGACGCCTCACGTATAGGGTAAGAGACACGATGTTGTATTTCCTTAGTGGGTCAAATCCGGTGCGGGAGAGGTGGTGACATCAACAACGACATGATAGCACTGTTAGCGCTCGAGCTAGCTGGGATGTTGAGTTGTTCACATTAGGTCACTGCTGAATGATCTGGGAGTCAGCACCTCGTCAATTGACAACATATGCGTTCAACATATGCTCTCACGTCTCTATGTCCATAAATGCTTGGGTTTTTGTACACAAAAAACGCGAACCCAGCTGACTAACGATACCAAATGGTCATCTCTTGTATCCATGGGCCCTGCTACTGCCAAAACAGTGCAGGTTTGAATACCGTTGTTATTGATTTAAT
The DNA here is from genome assembly GCA_030340625.1 of Merluccius polli. Lineage (NCBI taxonomy): Eukaryota > Metazoa > Chordata > Actinopteri > Gadiformes > Merlucciidae > Merluccius > Merluccius polli. The sequence goes on from JAOPHQ010004019.1 coordinate 141,765, forward strand.
TTAACTGGATTCACATGATTAACATAGCCATGTGTCTGGGTAACTTCAGCTTTTAATTAGAATTGCTAATTTTCCATTCTAGCATCAGATGTACATTGGTGGAAGTGGAGCCCATCCAACTGAGTCACCATTTGCAGGCACATAATGGTGAGTAATCAGTTTGCAGCAGTCGTTTTTGGTTTGGCTGCAAATATATTGACACATAATCACGTAAGGGTCAGTTTTGTATCACCCTGCAATGGTGTAACATTCCTTTTGAATAATGTACATATTTGCACTTTACTTTGTACTTATAATAATGCGCACCGCTGTTTGTGTTCTTTGTATTGCATCAAATGTAGTCAATGTCATAGTGTGGGTGGTTTTACCAATGTTAATCATGCACTGTGTTGTTCTGTTGATATTTTAGTATATCTATCATGCCATTTAACCAATCTGCTACTGCCCTGAATGATTTGTGTTTTTATGTTTGCCTTTTAGGGTATGGCCACTCTATTACATGCATGACTAGTTCTGTGTGGCCTGATGGGAGGACACTGTGGATAGCACTTTCATCAGGACACCTGGAGAGCCAGCCCATCCCATGCGCCCACTCAAGAGGGCCTGCCAGAATGAAGAAGATAAGCTTTAAGACCATTCGAAAGTCCCTCAACATAAAGGGCAAAGAGGAGGGTGACTTTGTCATGCTCCAGCAGCCCTCCCTGACCACCGACTTTTCTAAGGAGGAGTCACTCTTTGGGGGCTGTTATACCAAAGACCTCGCTGGCAGCGATCTTGGTAACGAGGAGGACAAGGGGGGTCAGAATAAGGGTCGCGCCAAGAGCGAGAGTCTGATGGGCTCGCTCAAGAGGAGGCTGTCCACTAAGCAAAAGGCTAAGGTAAAGGGAGGCTCTTCGGCCATGGGCTCCGTGGAGGACGACGACACCTTCTCTTCTGCCTCTGTGCCCATCTCTTTTAACGAGGTGAAAGCCCAGCGTCCCCTTAGGTCCTCCTCGCTCCGGAGCCACCACTACAGTCCTTCGCCGTGGCCCCTCAGGTCCGTCAACTCCGACGAGGCGTGCATTAAGATGGAAGTGAAGGTGAAAGCCATGGTCCACTCCCCTAGCCCGAGTCCCAGCCTCAACGGCGTCCGGAAGGAATTCCACGACTTTCAGATGGAAGGCCTCTTTCAAGACCCGGGAGAGTCCTTCAAGAGTCTCCAGCAGGCGCAGCAGAATGGAGCGCTTCACCTGAATATCGGTGAACGTGATGTGCCTGTGGTGCTGGGGCTGAGGCCTCAGGACTACATCCACTACACCTTGCCTTTAGATGAGGGAATGTACCCCGAGGGGCCTCACTCATTTTGCCTGGACAATTCCTCTCCCATGGAGGTGGTAACTGAGGCGGAGGACGGGCCCCTTCCAACGGACAACGTGCCGGAGGAACACGAGCTGGTCAGTAGCATGCCTCCGGAGCTCTTCATGGAGCCCTCCGTTAATGGCCTTCTCGTTGGCTCTGCGGGTGTGATGCTTGAGAGCTCAGTGGTGGAGATCCCACCCCCCCTCTCTCCGCTCAGCCACAGGGTGCTCCCGAGGACTTTTTCAGGGTTTAGCTCGACGGACAGTCGGGTGGCCGAGAGGGTAAGACACCACCTCAACTTCGACCCTCACTCCGCCCCCGGTGTCAGTCGGGTGTACGACTCGGTCCAGAGCAGCGGGCCTATGGTGGTGACCAGTCTCACGGAGGAGCTGAAGAAGCTGGCGAGGCAGGGCTGGTACTGGGGTCCCATCACCCGCTGGGAAGCGGAGGAAAAGCTGATCAACCTGATGGACGGCTCTTTCCTGGTGAGGGACAGCTCGGACGACCGGTACCTGCTCAGTCTGAGCTTCCGCTCGCAGGGCAAAACCCTCCACACCCGCATTGAACACTCCAACGGCCGCTTCAGTTTCTACGAGCAGCCGGATGTGGAGGGCCACACGTCCATCGTGGACCTGATCGATCACTCCATCAAGGACTCTGAGAACGGAGCGTTTTGCTATTCCAGGTCACGCCTACCAGGGTCCGCCACTTACCCCGTCAGACTTACCAACCCCGTATCTAGATTTATGCAAGTGCGCTCACTGCAGTATCTGTGTCGCTTCGTCATCAGACAGTACACCAGGATAGACCTGATTCAGAAACTGCCTTTACCCAACAAGATGAAAGATTACCTGCAGGAGAAGCACTACTGAGGACAGGATTGTGGTAGCAATTTGCACTTTTTGGGTTTGGTTAAGAGATTTAAACAAGGTTTACACTACAGACGACCATAGTTTTGGGGAAGTTGGTTTTCAGTTGCCCTTGATATGTCTCTGGGTGACTTTGTCAATGTCCGGTCCTCCATTCCGCTGTTTCCACTTGAGTTTTTTTCATGGATTGGCCGGCAGTCAGTGGCTTTACTTTAGAGAGACCATCCACACAGAATGAGAGGCAGGAATGTGGTTGAGGCATACATCTACATTTACCATAGATGCATACGTTAAACATGCATTTTGATGAGGGAACTTGTAACACTAGTGGTCCACGTAGAGCACGATAACACGTCAAAAGAAAAAAAAAGACTAGTTGGTTAGTTGGAAGTGTAATGAATTCTGAAAATTGAACCTAAAAATGTTAACTTGTGGCATGGTGAATATTCCTAAATACTATACTAAATGGGAAGCCACAATTTGGATCCCTACTTTCAGATGAGAGGTTTTGTTTCTTAAGCTCCCCCTGCAGACTGATTGTGATCGTTGGCACATTGCATTAATTATATTTTGTGATGCATATCATTGTCCATATCGTCACTTTCAACTGTTTGTTCTGGGCTAATTGATGAACGATACTTGTCCTATGTGAAGCCATCGTAAGACAACTTGCCTTACAAGAAGGGTATTTAAATGTTTCATTAGCCAAAGATTGTCTTTAAAAAAAAAAAAAGCTCCTTATTGACATAACTGTTTGGCCATTTGCATGGGAAATTCAGACTCCAAAAGCCATCTTTTGTGGACTCTTAAGCCATTTATGGATGTCGTAGTCTATTTCCAGTTTAACAATTTACAGCATTGTATTTTATTGCTTAATCCCTTAACCCTTTGATCATCAGCATCTAGCCCATTCATGTCCTTCATTTTTCAGTCTAGATCTAGTTACTAATAACTAGTGTAGCATTTCACTTGGGTGCCAGATTATAATACCATACTGATAATAATCGGAGTTACAAGGACTATACCAGCTGTATGGTACCATACCAAGTGTGTTAGGAACCTAGCTGTACATAATGAAACACTAACTTCATGTGTTCAAGACCTGTTACCGGGCTGATTTTGGGCATTCAATAAGAGTGACTGTCAGACCTAATGAAAAATGTTGCCAACATTTATTCATGAAAAAGGCTTTCACATTATTTACCTGGGACAGTTCATTGAAATGCTGAGATGGTCGCAATCTACCAGTCTGTGAGGGGAGTTTAATCAATAATTGCAACAACTGGGAATTAAGTTGTATGGCTGCATGTAGCCATAACTTTTAAGCATAGGGTAGAAAAGGTACTAGATACGTGATGCTGTTTTGTTTATTTTACACTTGTGCTCTTGGGTGTACCGGCAGTGACTTGATGTAAAAACATTTTGTAAAATGAAATTCAAATTAGAAAGTTAAAGACGAGACAAAAGCTTCACGTTTCCGCATTAGGAATGTTGCAAACGCTGCACCACAGCTCAGGCCTTGAAAACACTTTTTTCATGATCTGTAATGCTCGTACTCGCATGTAGTAATGGCTCAAGATTGTCAAGGACATGCACTTGTACACCAACTTTAAATGATGGACTATGTCATGTCGTGAGGGTTTAGATGGACGTTTCATGTTCGCACACAATAGCATTTACTCCATAGATGGCACACAGATGACATACCCATCCAGTACCCTACAACAAAATGGACCTCTAGCCAATAGGGTTTGTACATCATGAATGGTTTTGAAGTCATTGTGTAGTAATTAACCGTTAAATGATTTGTCATTATGGGGAGACGTTTTTGCCACAGCGTTTCTCATGCGAGACGTGTCAAAACAAAGTTTTCATTAGCCTATATGTAACAGTATATTTACATTGATTTTGGATTTTACAGCACTACAACTCTCTCGGGTCCTCTCAATATGGCGGAGTATCGCCAGCCAAAAATCCCATGATGCATTCTGATGTACAAGCCCTATTGACCTTGTCCCCCCACCCCTTGTTGTAGGTTTGGCTCTTTCTTGGCCCCGGTGATGCTAATATCGAGCCAGCTAGCTCCACATTGCAAAAACCTAGCTGCTGTTAGCGTATGTATTGAGATGTTTCGCGAAAGCCATGCCATGCCTTTTAGTTTAGGGACAAGATGAAAATCCAGAGTCGGCTTCATAAAAGTCAATGTATTTCACTGTCACGTGTTTTCAAGGGCGTTGAAATCTTTTTGTGATAGGTGTCTCTTATTCACGTCGTCTCGGTTCCCACAGGGCTCCACTACCCCACATATTTTTCTCTACTGGGCTGTATATTCAGAACAAAGGGAAAAGCACACAGTATGCTACTCAAGTGCTTTATATGGATATTTTGACAGGGAAAAAAAATCACATTACGTTCGAGCATCTTTTTGTTGACATGTCCTTGAAAAGTATTTGGTAATGTCTTTCAGACAACTTAGGTATGTTTTCTTAGTGCATAGTTCTAGTTTTAGAGGGAGCAGACAATGTCCAAACAAAGTCACGGTGAAGTTAGCACATCATAATTAATTAGATAGGAAAATTGAATGGTGTTGCATGTTTAAAGACTTAGCATTTTACGGCTTTGAAATGTATAGGAATGAAGGATCTAGGTTTGTGTTTGGCTGTGTAAAGGAATATTATTTTATATTGAGCTGGACATTATGTGTACAAGAATTGTATTTTGTGTGTGTGTGTGTGTGTGTGTGTGTGTGTGTGTGTGTGTGTGTGTGTGTGTGTGTGTGTGTGTGTGTGTGTGTGTGTGTGTGTGTGTGTGTGTGGGTTGTGGGGCTTCATATAAAAAGGATTTAGCAGTGTATGTTTGGTTGCAGTATCTATGTTCTTGGAGACCAATTGCTGATGGTATGCAGCGCCAGTAAAACTAGGTTGAGACTTTTGCACTTGAATCTTGACCTTTTTAAAAGCAAAACAAAACGACAAAAAAACACACTTGTATCCTCGCCTCTCCGGAGTTGTCCCACAGAAGTTATCGTTAATAAAGTTACAACAGCCAAAACCTCTGGACTGAAGTGCACACTCGCTCATATGTGATCATAGGACTGTTTAGGTAGAATAATCAATCAACCAACGTAATTTTTTCTTCTCATATCAATGGAAAACAAAGTGTAAAGCACCAGCGTTGTACCGTAACCGCCTCGTGTCGTCTGTTGACTCCTAGGCCGTTAATTCTGCCTCGTCATAGCAAGAATGTTGATCGCACGTTAGACAGACTGTTGCATTATTTGTTATTTTCTTTTTTATAGCAAGTTAAAAATGTGAAAGTGAATTTGTTGGTCTTTTTTTGTTTTTGTTTTTGTTTTTTTAATTGTATGTCCGGTTTTAATTCCCATGTGTCGGATGAGTCTAACAAGCTAGAGTCAGTTGAGTACAAGATAGGGGTGTCTGCTGTGATTTTCAAAGTATTTAAATAGCCTCGGATTAGGTTGGTTTATTAACATTTAAGCATTATTGCCTTCGGTGTGTGTGACTTTGGAGATTGACGCTTGTTGAAACTGCAGAAGCATTTTCAGTCCACAATGTATAGCTGTTTAGCACTTAACAAGCTCTGGTATTGTTTGAACATCTCTGCAATGAAGGTATTTGTTTACTGCTATGTTTTGATGACCCCACCCTCCACCGTTTTTTTTGTTTGTTTTACTTTCATGATTTTTCCTCATGATCATCTTGGTACAATTTTTAGAAACGTTATTTCATTTCAATGTGTTATACACATTTGTGCTGCTTTCAGATATGATTGCCTTTCTTGTATTTAACAATGGGGAAATAGAATGTCACCATTTGGATCTATGTACACACACTCACATGACCTTGAATATCATTTTGGGAGAGCAAGGCAGATTTTGCGATTTGTGAACTTAAGTCGGTAAAATGTCATCAATAGTTATTAGTTCCTCTGTATAAACCGCTCACTCCAGTTTACATTTGTCGTCCCCAGTTAATTTCCCAAAATAGATTGTCTTTTTGTATTTTTTTTTTTTCGTTTGAAAACAAAAATCAACCGTGATTTATTGCACATTTTGGATACAGTTCAAAAAGTTTTTGTATCTGCCAATTATAAATTATAAATAAACTATATTCTGAAACATTTTCTTCAGCCGATTCCAGTTTTTGTTTTTTCAGTGTATTCTAATGTATAGGGACTCGTGGAATTGTAAGATGCTTAGGATAAAAGCGTCCACAAACTGGCATATTTTTGTTCGATACCTCACATAGTAAAGGCAAGGTTGAGCACAAGATGTTCAGCACAGGAAGTTGGCCTGTCTGTAAAGTACGGTGTTTTTGGTAGAGACCATCCCTCCACACAAGAGGGAATGGGCAAACCTCTTCTATTAGCCTGAATCTGATCTATTGACCCTCCTCTTTGGGGAATATCCACCAGGCATC